>MPVS01000268.1:0-32240 GCA_001931775.1 Fomitopsis pinicola
ATTGAAACCTTCGCTGCGAGATCGAAACCCCAGTCCGAAAGTTAGACTGAAGTTGGGACATGTTTTGTCCGCTAGGGGCCATCATATGTGTGGACTGTAGAACGCCTGACTCGGACTGATGAGTCGTGCACTGACTTACTGTTACAAACAGTAAAATATCCACTCGTGTCAAGGCCGGGCCCGCATTTTAAACGGCTCGATTGCACCGAGGCTGCGGCGTTTGCAGACTGAGCACCGAGCTGCCCTGAACAGCCATACGACAGAAGGCCGTCCTGTATCCGAGTCTCCAATAACGGGTAAGCCGATTCTCACTGCGGTGATTGCGAGAGTGCTGACCACAGAGCATCAATATAAGCGACCCGGTAGTAGGGCTATCAGAGAAACATGGGTGCGGTTCAGTCGAAGGGCTTTGATCCAGAGACGTTACCAGACCTTACGGGCAAGGTGTTCATTGTGACTGGAGGAAAGTGAGTCGATCCCTTTCAGCGAGCGACAGAATAACCGGTCTCACTGTGCGCGACGCATACTACGGCGCTCTATTGGCAGCTCGGGGATAGGATTCACAACAATACGGGTACTTCTGCGGAAAGGCGCTAAAGTCTACATGGGTGCTCGCAATGAGCAGAGGGCGCTCGGCGCAATAACGCGACTCCAGTCGGAGGGTGCCCCGCCGGGTCAACTTTTGTGGCTCCCGTTGGACTACAGCAATCCCCGCGATGCTAAGCAAGCTGCGGATCAATTCCTTGAAAGAGAGGAGCGTTTGGACGTTGTTGGTGTGTTATAAATCCTCATGATATCGTGTTGTTCGCGCGTGGCTCAAATGGTTTCGTTGTATAGTGAATTGTGCAGGCCTGTGAGGACACATTCCAGCTCACTGAACACTGTATGATGAGTTATTAGGCTACCATGTACATACGAGGAATCAGCAGATGGTAGGTCACGGACTATGCCTCATAGATGGTCTCACGCTCACGAGTCACGTCCGTAGGCATCTCTCATATTGTTGTAGTGAAGTGTGTATCCGTATACTCTAGATGCCGCAGAATCAACTGAGTCTAGGGTTTACAAGCCATCTGAGCCCTTTTGTGTTCATTACTTCTCTACTTCCGCTACTCCAGAAGACGGCGAAGGTTGCAGAAAATGATGTTCGCATCGTTCTGGTAGGTGACAACACAATATTTGGCCCTATTTCCTTCCACTATGAATCCCGGCTTATCGAGATGTCACAGCTCACCTCGTTCTTGCACGCAATGATACCAAAGACCGTCACGTTCAGCGGTGTCGAGGACTTCAACAAGAAATACAAGGGCGGTATTATAGCCCAGTACAAACGCTATAGTACGATCACCTATGTATTCTCTTGTCATATTCGATTGACCATTGCCTATAGACATTACTAAGTTTATGGTAGTCCTTTTCGCGAAGGAGCTACAGAGGAGAATGGATGCCGCAGGAAGCCACATAACTGTTACCGCAGTACATCCTGGTATCGTTGCCACAGGTGGGTACTCGGCTGTGAAGAGAACACGCTCATAATTCTGACGTACATATATACAGAAGGTGTCCTAGGCCAAGCTCGCGCATTTGGTCCTGTCGTTGGTCCCGTCGTCACGACGCTACAAAGGGCATTTCTTACCAGTCCGAAATGGGGAGGGAGTAGTACCCTATTTGCCGCTGCTTCACCCCTCGTTCACTCTCAACCCGACTTTCAAGGGGCCTACATTGTTCCTCCTGGAAAGCTAGGGACCCCGCATCGTCGAGCACTGATACACGAAGAAGGAAGGAAGTTGTGGGACACAACGGAGAGCGTACTCCACAACTGTTTGATCAAGTAGGGTATCTGTGTATAAGAGATTCATCCGTACATTGGAATGATTCGCTCGAAGAGATACAGATTGAGACCAATAAGATACCATAATTCGGTGAAAAGATGGCACACGCGATGTACGATGTGTTTACATGTACGCTGATTACTGTGTAGCTGAGGGAGTACAGTACATGCAATCAAGCAGGCACAGTTGCGGCCATTGACGTCATCCTGCGATTCCGAACAACCCTATGCGATACGTGGAATGTTCAGTGCTATATAAAATGAACAGAACGGTGTGCTTACAATCCAGAGATTGCCGCAAGACCGCCTATTGCGACGCTCATCAAGAACATGCGTGCAACGCCAGCGGTGTACGCCTCGACTACAATCGGACGCAGTGACGGGTCTACCTCGCCAATAACAGAGACACTTTCTTCTATGGCATCGACCAAAGAAGCGGGAAGGTCGGGCGCTAGCTTGTGCAGATTCTGTCGGAGTAGATTGGAGAATATAGAACCCGCAGCACTGGACAACAAACATCCTCGTCAGTACACATAATATCAGGAAACGAATCGAACCCACGCAACACCAACGCCACCTCCTAGGACTTGGGCAAATGCGACTACAGATGTAGCCTGAGCGATCATCTGTACATTGTCATCCCACTCGGCCTGGAACTGATATCAGTACAATCATTCAAATCCACTTGAATACTGCACCAGGACTGACTTGCACCGCGAGATACACATTCTGCAATGCGCCGCCTAGTTGATACACGTATCTTAGCATCAGAGCATCAGAAATATAGAGATTGTAATTTATGCACCAATTCCAATGCCGTCTGCCGACGTATTACAGTGTTGGTGAGCATGCAATTGAATAAATTGAGAGATGACTTACAGAGAATTTGAAACCCGATTGCATGCGAGTTTGGTGTGGCCGCAGTGAGCGTCGATAGCAAACCACCTGAGACGCTAAGCACCAGAGGAGATACGACGAGAAGATGCCAATAGCGCTGTGTCAACTGAACGTAAAACCTGTCAGCGACTAAATCCTCTTGACACCGATGAGCTCCGGATCACCTTGATCATGATACCAGAGAACACACTCGCTGATACTTGTCGTCAGTACTGGGTATATAAATCTCAAATGATCGCTTTACTTATGACGACTGAAAGCATGAACGGCAGCATGTCGATTCCGGACACTGCGGCACTGTGCCCTTTGGCTTGATACCTTCGTGACACTGTGTGTGAGCTAACTCAAGGTCATGATAGATTGGAAGTAGATACCATAATGGGAGATAATACTGCGGGAGTCAGTACGTCCTCAACTCGAACTGAGATGCAGCCAGAGTAAGCGGTACTCACTGTCCCGACCAATAAGCCCATGCCAAGGAAGAACTGTAATCAATTGATGATGAGGTAAAACGCAGCAATGCGCCGCGGAGTGTACCCACCGACTCGCACGTCACACCAACTTGCGTACGCCGTTGAAAAATGGAAAGCGGCAGTAGCGCATTCTCACCACGTCGCCACTCCCATACGATGAAGGAGACTACGAGGATACCTGAGACGCAGAGAAGGCCTATGATCGTGGCACTGTCCCATGGCTTGGTCGCTCCGCCCCATTGCAGAGACAAGAAGAGAGTCACGACCATGCCGATGCAGAACACCGCCCCGAGCCAGTCGAGCCGCCTGAGGGTCGCCGCGAAGCCTCTGTCTTGATCGCTCACCGGCGGCTTATGCGAAGGGACAAGGAAGAACACCATGACGAGGATGACGCCGGTTATCTGGATAGCAATCCGTTGTAGCACATAATGGAGAGTGGGACCGGAAGTCATTACTCACTGGGAGGTTGATGTAAAAACACCAGCGCCACGAAACGTTGTCTTGACGTTCGTCAGATCAGCACCTACTACGGGAGAATAATTGAATCACTAACCAGTGAATGCACCACCTTGTAGGCATTTTTTATGAACCTCACATCGTTTGGATCCAACTCAGTGACTCACCAATCAACGGGCCGATTACCGATGCTAGCGCAAACATGGCACCGAAAAGCCCGAATAGGAGCGGTCGTTCTTCGAGTCTTGAGGTCTTGAGACAGGGTTCAGTGTGACAGACGGGCTCCGAGATGCAGCACCATACCTGAGCTATGAGGAGCATGATAGCATTCAGGATCCTTTCGAAGATGAGTTCGCGCGGGGACAACTTTTTGTGCTATGTATGAATGCACTCACCCGCCACCGCCTGACCCGGCAACGGCTCGTCCAAACACAAGAACACGGAATGATTGCGCAACAGCACAAATCAGACTCCCAATGGCGAAGACAGTCACAGAGCAGAGATAAACACTCTTTGGCGACGCTAAAGTGAGCACTTGGCCAATGATGAGCATGAAAGCGGCGTATGTAAGCGAAACTGTGCTCATTATCAGCACCTTGTTCTCGGCTGTCGAGGGAAACAACATTACATGCAGTTGCTATCCATGCACCCTGCGACAGAGCGTTGAAGTGAGATGCCACACGAGGCAGAGCAGTCGAAACCTTGGTGTAGTGTGAGTCTCTTTTCCTGTACATCAAAACGATGAAAACGTACAATAGTTTGATCTAGGTTGGCCAAAAGCATAGAAACTAAAATGGCACTTTGGTTTGCGTCTTGTAAGATTGACAGGCAAGTTGAGGGACAGGCGGAATACCTGAAGGCCGACCAAAACACAGCTCGTTTGAGACGCAGCACCGGCTCGTTTGTACTTCCGGTCGTGCTTGGCTCAATGGCTAACGTCTCTTTCGCGCCACATTCTTCGTATTCAGGAGACGGTTTCCCCGACTCATTACTAAGTCGTTTGTCGATCTCCAGGTTGCCTAGCAAGCATCAGAATATGTATGGACAAATGCACGCTCAAGAATGAGTGCATCACATACCGAGCTGCTCTACCTCATGACCGGGATGTTGTGCTATGGACTTGGACGACGCCATGCGGCTAATCTTGGGCTCGCGAGAGGTATATCAAGTGGTTGTTTCACGGTAGCAGTGCCCGTTAGTATGAGTCCGTGACTAGACAAATGTAATGGGCAAGAGTAAGGCCTGTGAGGCTGTGGGCGTAGATACAACGCGTCGAACGCGTTATTGCAACCGCCAGTTAGCAAAGACCTGGAGCTCCGCACCGAAGTTCTGGACGTCTACTACTCGACTGGCAGCGATGCTTAAGGTACAGAACCTTGTCGGCGACAAGTTTCATACCTTGACGCACGGCCAACGCGCACAATTGGCCCCGTTACAACCTTCCCAATGGAAGGAGAACCAGGGAATTTTCGACTGGCACATTTCCAATACCTACATAGCAGGAGGCACTGAATGAGCACACAGGACCCCAGATACCTTGCCGGACTCAAAAGGATGATCGATGAACCTGCTATGAATTGCCGCCGGCGCAAGGTCTCGTACGCATGCGGCATGCGATCGGATGGCTCAGATGTCACATGTCACACCCTACCACCGCACTTCTTGCGAGATCTTACGCTAAATTTACCTCCTCCCTCCTTCCCACTGCCATGGGTGGTGGTCAGGGCCCGGGAGCTTACTAGTTTGTAGTATAGGCGGGCTTCGGATATCCAATACCCGCGCGAAATCTTCAAGAACGCGTCCGCATTCACGCCACGATTAAATGATGCCAACCCAGGGCCAGATTCCAACGAGTTTACCTTCTCCACCACAATGATGATCTCTGCCTGAAGCCTCAGGCCTCAGGCAGAGATTATCACTGTGAGGTCGCGGCTCAACAGTATCCAGATGCTTCGATCAGCGTACGTGTGAGGCGACACATTGGTCTCGCGGCATACTGGCCTGAGCGGGCAGCATCAGTAGAACGGGGACCCATTGAGGCACTGAAAGAACTGCTGACAGGATGGTCTCAGCGCGCGTCCATGGGCTTCAGAACGCTCAAGGCACCAGGGCACATCTTCACTTCGGCCAGACACTGGGTCTGCAAATCACCATCGTGCTTCATCGCACTCGATGGCACCCTGCAACATTGGTCACAATCCCATTGTCGATTTCAACTTGAGGACCCCGCTCACAGCAGTCTTTCCTAGCTACACACAGGAATACCGGGCACCTCGTCCACACGTACAACTTGAACGGACGCATCCCATACTCGGGCTATACACCGCATTGCACGCTAACCCTCGCAGATCAGCTGACCAACTCGTTCGGAACGGTACGTGCTTCCGCATGCTTGCACTAGGTTCATGCATCACTTGTCTGTGCATGAGACCTGCGTCGAGAGTGAGTCACGAGGACATTTGACGCAGCCATGTACTAACTAACAAGTGCATAGCTCACTAGCAGTCGACCTGAAGCAGTCAGGACAGCACAAGACACAAGCCAAGGTGCATGCCCGGTGTCAGGGTCAAGCATAACACAGCACTAGCGGCCGACAGTCGACTCGCGCCGACGCGTCGTCCCGCCACGAGGGCCAGTGGCCGACCGGCGCAGAGGGAGGAACCAGCATCGGGGATACGAGGCGAAGATGACTATTACTCACCATGCGAGCACTGAGCACTCCATCCCTTGCTACCAAACGTCATTCAGCCTTCATGATGACAGCTCGGAGGTCAGAGGCCTACACACAGACAAAATGTGGCAGTCACACAGTGGTCGAGACATTTCGGTCTTGGCAACGCGAGGATAGAGACTAGGAAGAGCAGGAAACAACAGTGCGCGCGGATCTTGCATAGGGCAAAGAGTGATGTCACTTGTTGCCCGAGTACAGAGGGAGACTCGGGGCCAGCTGCGAATCAATGCTGAGTAGATGTACGAATGCGAGTGCGTCCCTGACCTAATAAGCTTCATACGGATGCTGCCGCTAATGCCAGCTCAGCACTGTCCACACATGCTATCCTTGATGACGAGGCGGTTCCGGTCATATTGGCTTGCTGACCTTCGCCGTCTCAGTTCCGTTGAGTCATACACTAAACTCGGCATTGCTCGCTCGCCCAATATCGGTAGTGCAAGACCGAGACGGAGGGAACGCATTCGTCACAATAATAGGTGGCTGATGGTGGTTGTGGGCGCGTGCACAGGTCTGCAAGTACTGCTACATACAACTTACAGACGGCAGGCAGCGGGCGTCGATATCGGAAACATTCACATGACCTGGAGGAGGCATAGAGTCTTGACTCTGAGTGACGAGTCGTCGGGCGACGGGCGGCGGGCGCGCTGAAGCGCTGGCAACTGAGCGCTGAGCGATGATCGATGATCGCCGACGTCACATGCTGCCGGAATCGATGGCTATATTGACCTACCTTCTCCTCCTCCTCCTCCTCCTCTTCGGCAACGGCGGCACTGCCGGTGGTGACTCTGCCACTGCCTAAAGCACTCGGATAAGTTCGATTAGGTGGCGTACCGGCCCGGGTACTCGAGAAAAACCGTGGCGGTGGAGAAGGCACCTTATACGACTGCCCTCCCTCCCCTCACCAAGGTCGTATTTAGGGTCTGCCTAGGGGAGACTAGAGAAGGCACAGAGAGGCAAACTATCAAAAGCTGGAAGAAAGGGTTAAGACGGAGCGGAAGAGAGGAAGATAAGGTACGTGTGGAAAATATGCAGCGTCCGAGACATCTAGACGAGCCAGCTAAGGCAAGCAGCACTCAAGCAATCGGTGTCGTTGTAGTATGGACTCCAGCATCTACCCACTCCTTACGCCTTCCTATGTTTACGGCGAATGGTGAGGTCCAGGAGGAAAATTCTGCATCAATTCACGACTGGGAGGTTGTGCTGCTACATTATGATCACGTCCGCTGCACTGGTATGATATCGGGTGCGTGAGCCTCCTGTCGGTTGCGGATCATGATAGTGTTCCTGGTAGGAAATATATAGTGTGAGATCCAATGTTTCTTAGGGCGCTGTTCACCACATTCCAGCTTGATATCGCAGTTGTGAATGATATAGACGAGTATTGCCTTCATGATACTGCTGGCGATGAAGCGCCCGGGGCTGTACGACAACAGTGGGTGAGCTTTCAAATTGCAAGGATCCGGGCCGAGTCAGTGTACGCACCAGGCATGCTTTCCAAGTCCAAACGATACGAAGTCCACTGACGTGCTCACAAACTGTTGTCTATGATTGTCATCGCCTTCTTCCATCCTTTTTTTGTAGAAGCGAAAAGGAGAGAACTCTTCCGCGTTCTCGTAACGCTTCTCGTCCAAGTGTATACCTAGTATTGGGACCGCAACAAGGCTGCCTTTCGGAATAATGATTCCGGTTGAGAGCTTTACGTCTTGCATCGCAACGCGAAACAGAGTAACTAAAAATGAACAAATGAGGTAGGAGGTCGTGCTAGAGATGGTGAATAGGACGAAGTAGAGAAGACACTTACGACCAATCACAGGGTTCAGACGCTGCGACTCGCGAAGAAAGCTATCGACTTTCCACATGCTTTCGATCCCAGTCCTTGTCCATCCGTGTTCTTGGATGGCAGCATCAACCTCTTTCCGTAGCTCGGCCATTGCCCGTGGATTTGCACCCAACTCGTACAGTGCATAAATCGTGCTCTAACAGCGGGAGCTCAAGAACTTGATCAACTCTGAATAGACTTCATGACTTACGTAGCTGATGGTGTGCGTCGATGCGAGATTCGTGACCAAGAGCCTTTGCACAAGAGTATTGAACGCCGTCCCTTTGATTCCACTAGGCAGATTACACTTCCGTACGAGCCACGAGAGAAAGTTGTCCTGGAGCGTAGTCAGAATTTCACGAGGCGCTGATCAAATTCTTCTGCGCGGACATACCCGACTATCACCGTGTCCCTCAAACCCGTGGGGGTCAGAGTCGTGTAGCATTGCCTGCACAAGAGGGTAGATGTGACTGGATACACATTTCTCCGCCCTCCGTGCTTGGTACAACATCTTGGCGACAAAGCTTCCAACGCATCAGACTCTACGTTTGTGTAACAGACTAGGAATTGGGACTTACGGGCGGATAGGTGAGGGGGTAGAACTGAGAATGTGGGCCCCAATCCCAACGGAATAACTATACCCTACAACTGCCTTGACGTATTCTATGTTTCTACCTATAGAGCTGCGTTCAGTGTCCAGTGTATGATTAATCACATACAAGCTCACACAGGGGTAGGCCAACGAAGATTCTGTTCGCTGTGCGAGTGACAATAGTCATCCACGGCTCTAAGGTAGGCACCTTCACCCATTCTTGATGTTCATTGAGTGCCGTAGGTGCCACATATTGATGTTATGTGACGTACCGTTGCGGCTAGGTCCGTCAGGTCGCGGGACAAGCTCTTGGATTGCTGTCGATGCTTCGTCAACAATGTCTTGGAATGTAGAGTTGAGGTTGTGTGTGAGAGGGCCCCGAACAAGATCTACTTGTATAGGGTTCCTTTTGACCTCAGGATCGGCGAGGAAGGACATTTGCACCACCTAATCATTATCAATTTTTTAATCTATGTTATTCAGCTGGTTGCGCATCATACCTGCTCCCCGGCCTCCAAAAACGACATTTGAGAATCGGGAAGTTGTTGAATCTCTTGTATCATGGAGGTGCTGCTAGCTATCACGATCCATCTTTCCAGCGATGGTACTCGGAAGACTTCGTGCTTCGTGAGGATACGATGTCAATGGTGTAGCGCGTGATTGGATGAATACCAGGAGACACGAAGGCTTACCTTCTGGCATCCCTCCATGAGCATATCATGCGCGCTGAAGATGTATTTGAGTGCACCGAAATATGACAAGAGCGGCATTCCGGTGATAGTATTGACGGCGGGGATTTTGTATATCTGAGTCTTACTGATTAGCTCGCTGTCGGGCATGAGAGAAAACGACAAGCAGCATCCCACATACAGGGCGTGTGAACCATGTATAGACGTATATCGTTACCGCAAGAACAAGCAAGTAGAACATGGCAACAGCTGGTATTGATGTGAGGGATCGGTTGCATGGATTGGGCTCTGTCTCGTACGGATTGTATCAGCTTTTGTACTCACGTTGCACTGCCTGTACCGATAACAGAGCCACGAACGCGAAAGACGTGATCACTTATCTGCTTGAGGGCATGTTTTCAAAGGTGGCGGAGTTGCTTTATTTTTCCCGGGCCGTTCAGTTTGTGCTTAAGGTATGATTTCCAAACGAACAAAAGATAGCTCACAACACAACCGACAATCAACCTGGGCGAAGGGTGCCCCAAAACGAGCCGTGATCATGTCGCAGATGACTGTGTCTGTTCATCAGAGGATGAGGAATACCTCGATTGAGAGTGCTGTAGGAACTGAAAGAAACATCAAATTCTCCGATGATACATTAGATAGCGGTCTGCAAGGCACCTCAGTAGATGGAAGGACACACCTCAGGACTGTATTGTGTTGATTGGCTCGAGAGAAGCTTCATAACTATCAAAATCACCGCAATTTCAATATCTTCAAAGCGAAGATCTAGGCAGTGGCATTGATATGAATCTGGACTTCCCGTATCACGTCCTCAGGCTGAGACGTTCATGATCGGGAGCCTGAGTTCCCTGGCAGCACGGCAATAGCGCTGGCTCACTTGGGTCTGGTAGTAAAATTTCTTGAACTCGAGTGTGGCTCAAGCTCGATAGCCAAGTGATTGGTACCATCTCGCTGGCCGGCGGTACCAACCTCTGCTGGACAGTCAGACTGGCAGCTTGTGTGTAGGAGAAAGAGGTTGGTTCACCTATAGCCTGAGCACCGTCACTGGCACTAATAACGAGCTTGATTGGGACCGAAATTTGAAGCCTCGCCGCCGCCGCTGCAGCATGCGAATTAGTTAGCAGGCCCCGCGCGCGAATACCACGACTGATACTACGTTTTACACCGGCGTACCTCCTCCCTTGTGCATGTAAATGAAATGCTGGCACAACTCCGAATCGGATGGAATCGGACTCAGGCATCGCGCGCCGTGCGGCGGGCCGGGTGGCTCCTGCTGTATGTGGACACGGGAGTCCCGGAATTACCTATGTCCTCCTCCTGGATCCTGTACGAACTTGATACCGCCCTAGAGAAGGGTCCGTGAGTGATGATAACAAGAAGCCGCCATTAGTGGGGCCAGTTGCGGGACCTGAATCAAGATCAGAAGTCAACTTGAAGGTCAGAAACTCTACGCCAACGGCGAGACGGCAACTCGGAGTGTCACTCATTTCGAGATCTTCTCAGTCAAGGGGAATCCAAATAGAATCACTGCGTCCGAGCGATGTGGATAGAAGACTTATCAGACTGATTGACAAACGCGGAAGTAGATAGCCTGACATGTATCTAGTGAGCGCTGTCACGCACCGCATGGTACGCGCGCGTGCGTGACTAAATGGATCCCCCTCCTCCTCCTCCTCCTCCTCTCAGGCACTCTGCAAGGCGAAGCGCGCTGTCCAAGTCGCGCGCTGAGACTCGGAGTGCGTTGTTTCGTCTACTACACTTCAGTACACCTCAGACGTAATGACACTTTCCGTACCCACTTTCGCTATGCCGGTCGTACACTACAATTATGCAGAAACCGTGCCGTGCGCGGATAAACAAGACTATATCGAACGACTAAACTAGAGACCACGTCAGGTAATTAGAGACTCATATGAGTACATGGCTGTTCGACGAAACTTGAATTATCTATCGACCATGTTTTGTCTCAAGCATGCTCTGTATCTAATGTGAAATCGGGACAAGACCTAACGCCTACCAGCAGCCCTCCCCGCTGTCTTCCAATCCTCCTTCATCATATCCGCGCACTTCTCCGCAACAGCAACAACAGGTGCTGCAAGGTGCGTGCTGAGAACCTGAGGAAAGACACTCGCATCCGCAATGCGTAGTCCCAATACGCCATGCACCCGAAGTCGGTCGTCAACTACTCCGCCGGGACGTGGGCCGTCATTCTCGGGGGCCATGCGGCACGTCGACGAGTAATGATACGTCGTCTCGCATGCCTGCCGAACAAACCTGTCCACCTCCTCATCGGAGTCCCCCGCAGGAACCTTGAAGTCGGTGATTGGATATCCTCCGGCGGCCATCTTAGCCTTGAGCCGCATGGAGAACCGAACCCCCCTGCGCATTATCTCCTTGTCGCGCTCCGTTTCGAGATAGTTAGGGTTGACAATCGGGTCATCGCGCGGGTCGCTCGATGCAAGACGGATCGTACCCAGGGAGGTCGGGCGGAGGTTGACTGTCAGGAAGCCAAGTCCGCCGTCACGCGTCGATGTCGACGCGTACCCAGTATAGGAGACGTCGCTCTTTCCCTTGCGACGGTCAATCTGGGTCGGTTGCCTCACAGAGACGAATGCAGACATGTCACGAGCAGTAATCTAAACACATGAGCAACGTACCCGAGACTTCGTGCAGATGACTCACCGCCATGACCTCGATATCTGGCAGATTTTCCGGAAGCGATGCGTCGTCGTCCACCTTGGAGCTCGGAACACAATTGTACTTGTCATCGAACAAGCGCGACTGCACAAAGATCGAGACGTCGAGGACGTTTCCAACTAAAACGCCCAGGCCGAAGAAGAGATAGAGGAAGAACTCCTTGATGATAGTCCAGGGTTGTAGCTTCAGCCTCACTATGGAGTGCTGGAGCGGAACTAGGTACTGTGGCGCGATACCCAAATGATCTTGCTAACATCCTAGGGGTCAGTCACAGTAAAGAAATATCCTTCGAAAATGCTCACTAGATGGGAACCAACTCCTGGGAGGTCCTTCAGTACGGGGATTCCGTGTTCGGATAGGTGCTTCATTGGACCGATTCCACTTTCGCCGTACTTAGTATCAAAGACAGCAGCGAGAGACTCAATGAATGCATACCTGAGCATGAGGACGTGCGGAGATGACAGAGCACCCGCGCATAGGATGACCTCTCTTTGGGCGGATATGAAGCGCGAGTTCATCCGTTCATCAAGCGACTGCAGGTACACCCCCCACGTCTTCAACTCCCCCGACTTGGTCTCTCGTATATCGACCTTGAGGACGAGTGTCTTGACACAGATGTGCAGACGACGGCTACGCTGTCTAGCCAGTTCGTCGGGTAGAAAAGCAGAGAATGTAGAGCTCCTACGCCCTGAGCTATCGATGGCGTAGTGCATCTTTGCACAACCATAGGGCGGGTGAAGCGGCGAGTTCAGATCTTCCACGTAAGGTAGGCCCATCGATGTCGCAGCGTTGATGATCCTGTAACCAGGAGGTTTTAGTCACGCGGATTTCAACGTCAAAATGAACTCACTGAGGTGTATTGCCCCAGAAATATGGTTGGAATGTGCGATTCTTCCATTCGCCTATATGAGACCCATATGAGCAGGCAACGGTGCGATGTGACCCATGGACCAACCTGATACCCCATGGAAGTCCGGGGCTTTGATTGGGTCCTGATCTAGGTCTGTTTCAGACTTCTTGAAGTATGGCTGCATCTCATCGTAGCTCCACCCCGTTCGGCCCGCTTGCGCCCACGAGTTGTATTCACCGGGAATACCGCGCGTGTACAACATTGCGTTGATCTTGGACGCCCCTCCAAGAGACAGGCCAGAAGCCATCTGGAAAACGCGGCCGTCTGTATGTTCCTGAGGAGTGGATTCTATAAGACGAGAGCGCGAGCCGTCGGAGGCAAAGTGCGAAGAAAGAAGAGGTATGCGAGATATGAATCCGTCTTTGACAGCACCGCGCTCGACAAGGAGTACCGACACGGACTCGTCCTCGGTTAATCGATTTGCTAGAACACACGCAGCAGTGCCTCCGCCTGACGTAGCATGATATGAGAATGCGTGCAGTTCAGTGCAGAAGTGTGGGCTCACCGACGATGATATAGTCGTATGAACTAGCAATCTCCCGAGGTCGCAAAGTCGGATAGGAAGTAAAGAATCCCATCTTCGAGTTCGTAGCAGCTAGAGAGCTGAGGTATAGTCCAGCGAGATGCTGAGAGTCAGTACAAGTTTATACGGCGACCAAAACACAGGGGATCAGTGTGGCAGAGCCTCTGGGAAGGACACGAAGACAGAAGACAGGACGGGCGCCAGAATGCCGGATAGAGTTTTTCGATGGTCTCAAAGGGAGGTATGAAAATTCGCTTCCGATCACTGTAGAACCGGAGATTGTGTGACAGTTTTGCGTTCAGTGTGGTTCTGTTCCTCCTTAGGGCCTACCATCCTGGGCAAGAGCGAGACCGTGAGAGGAAAGATAGCCCCCGGTCACCGCATCGAGCAAACGCTCGTGCATACCAATACTACATCGCGGCTTCTGCCGTGTGTAGATACAGGTGGGAGTCGAACTACCTATCTCCTCCTCCTCCTAGTTGCTCACCGTCAAGACGCCGAGTCTAAGGAGCATGCCTACGGCCGGTGGCTCAAATGGGTAACTGCTCCTTCTAACTTACATAGTAGTTACTAGAGCACCACGTATTTTTCCGATTCGGTGCACGACTTAATTCTGGTTGTGTGAAACAGGAACTTTGCAGACAGATGACATTGACACTTCAATACAGTCATTCACCACCGTCACATGAACCACTACATACCACCTCGTGGGCTGATTGCCTAGAGTCAGCGGAGGGTCCCGGAGGTAGGAGGTATATTTAGCTTACAATCTGATGAGTTATAACGGCCCAAAACAGAAGGTGTTCATCAGACCAGCGCTCTCAGTGAGGGCGTGAATCAGCTCCCGGAATGTCTGCGTGACAGAGGCACAAGGTACACTGCAAAGAAACCATACTTTCCTATGCATTCTCCGAAGCGTCAAAACAGGCATTCAAAAGGTTAAATTCGCCCGTTTTGGCAGGTGAAAAAGGATAAGGTATCTCCCTTTTCCGTCCAAAGGAAAAGGTGATTTCTTTGCAGTGGTATCTGCATACAGGATGGACCAAGGCATTCGCCCCAGATCGGGTTGAATCTGCCAATGACTACCCTTGATCACTACTATCCCTTTTGCTCGCGGCGTGCTGTTTATGATCGGGATAGTCTGGTCTGCTTTGAATCTGTCGATGCCATGGTTTGAATCTTACCCACATTGCCGTGATCGCAACGCCCAAGTCCGCTTTCTACTATGCGCCGCTCTCTCTACTCTCTACTCCTCTTCGGATCTTGGAGTTGACAGTTGACACAAGCGATGAAGTGCCTCATGTAGCGGGCAGTGCGAGAATTCGACGGCGATTGTTGGTGTGTTCTATACGTCCCGCAAGCCCAAACTGATGTATATGGAGATCAATTCAGTAGCCCAAGAATTTCCGATATAGGACCTCTGAAACATATAAACACCGCACTTATTTGCGTTCTGAATAGTACAAAGTGACTAGGAGCTCGTCCCAATCACCACTCACCCCCCGCATTCATCCCCGCCATGGGTTCTTTTATCGACTTGAATCCCACTATGGGTGCACTGTTTATTGCCGTGGTGTTCAGTTCAACGTACGCATACCAATGACACGGACATGAGCCACGTATTGACCGCACGATCAGTCTCTACGGGACTACTTTGTTGCAGACCGCATTTTATGTAAGTGACTTCTGATTCTTGCAGGTCGGATGGTCCCTGAAGCAAAGATTGCACACAACACGCTGTCTGTGGACGAATGATTCATCTTCGGTCTGTAGTATGCAAACTATCCGAACGATACCAGGTTCCTGAGACTATTGGTGAGGAAGATCACAAGAAACCCAGGATATATCTCATTCATGACATCTTGTTTAAGGTACTCGCACTCTGGTACTCAATACCAAGCACTACACTGGTGACATGATAGCTTACTGGAAATAGGCTTATGGATACAGCGTCAACGGCGATGATATGCTACGCAGCATATACCTATCTTGTGACGGACTTCTCGGATGTGCTTGCGTTGTTGAGGATCAATAAGTATGTTTGCTGCGCCGCGGTAACATTTATGTAAGGAAATTGATACAGCATTACTAGGGTCATTGTGGTATGTACACGGGTTCCCGAGGAAAGACATAATCACCAAAGATATTGCAACAGGCAGAACCTATAGTTACAGTAAGGAGCCCGACATGCTCTGGGTGTTAATCGGAACCACTGACATTCATCTTCCATCAGGGTACCATAACGATGGTTGTTCACCAGTAAGTTCGATGGTCCGATTTTGAGCATCGATGCAGTTTTTTCATGTATTGTCAAGATTCATGGCATATCGAATATGGACATGTAAGCATTGTCGCCATGTCTTCCTCATGATCATACTGATTCGTTTACCAAGTGGATAAACGTTATTTGCTGTTGAGCATCGTGATCGTGCGTTCTTTTTGCGTATCATATACCATCAACTGATTACGAAAGAGCTCAGAGTATTCTCTCTATCACCGACTCGAGTGAGTGAATGCACTCACTGTACGGTCAGAATGCTAAATACATATCGTGTCAGTCATAGCATATTGTGCGCCATTCGTTACATGACCTTGACGCACCCCGACTGATGCAACTCTGTATTGGAAGACTTCGCCACCCAAGCGTACGTGCATATCTTCCTTATATTAAATGATCAAGCTGACAGAATTCCCGTAGTATACAGGCGACCTCGTTTACTCTCCTCCAAGAACCAAGGATAAAGGCTAGTACTCTTTCATATATCGTCCTTGTTATCCTGCTCACGGTTACCTTAAGTGGCTTGACGAAGCCTCGTCTGCACTCACAATCGTTGTAGACGTGACAATCACTGTGACAATTTGCTATCAGCTTTACCGAAGTCGGACGGGCGTCGCAAGGTAAAGTTTCAGTTACTTCAAGCTTAGTCCATGATGACTGGCTGATTTCTCGTAGAACAGAGAGAATGATAGATTCCCTGACCTTGTATACCATCACTACTGGAATGGTACCTATGTATGCACAACCTCGACCATGTTCATATGGGGGAAAAGCCAATGATTTCATGCATCGAAGGTTTGTCTGCATCGCAGACTTGATAGTGGTGAGTAGTACGCTTCTCAACTGAAATGGATTTTGTCATTATCACGGCGTTGGCGATATATGTAGTACGAAGTCGCACCTGCATCCTTGGGTGTTGAGGTTCTCAATGCAATATTTTCCAAAGGTATGTCAACAACACTTTGTCCCCCTGGAGTTTGACGACTCAATGTGCATAGCTTATGTCAACACATTCATGGCTACGTGCGGTATTTTCTCATCGAACGACGCAGACAATGCTGAACGACTGCTTCCATCACAGGCTGAACATCAGAAAGAGTATCAGTGGTAAAGGCGTATTGGAAAGTATAGTCATGACCCCTATGCCGCGAGTTCTACCGCCTATTGTGTTCCAACGCAACGACTATGAGTCTATGTCGTTCGATAACACAGCTACTGGTGAATCTACCATTAGTACTACTCGCGTAAGTGTAAATCTCATCCCGTATACTCCGAGATTCTCTTTAGACCTTACCTTCCGTTCAACCTAGGCGCAATCAAAAATAAAGGATGCCTTCGATGAAGCCGGCCTCAGGCCCGCGGCTTAGCAGCGGTCAAACTAGATTGATCTTCCCATCTAAAGCCGAATCTTTGTACCTATCTACGTATTCTGTCGATGAGCTCACAAGGTCGTGTTCCATATGTATCAATCTATGTTGTGATGATTTAGAGGTCCCAACCTGACCGATGACTTGAAGTTAGCTTGATATAACCACTGAGTGAACTAGATCTCAGCATACGGTGAACGGCTTTTGATTGAATTGGGTCCGTCAGTGTGACAGTGCGGGGTGAAGGCATGCGCATACCAGATGATATGTCAGGGCTCGGTAATGAGAACATCAGCGACAGCTGAGCTGATGAGTTAGGTACAGGCGATGGACTATGGAAATCGCATCAAGGACATAAGCAGAAGGCGTGTGGAGGCTCAAAATGGGGAGGCTGGTGCTCTTGCCCATCTTTTCTGTCTGAAACTAATCCTCCATGTCAGGAATTAGAGCTACACGAGTCAGACTTAGCTTGAAGACATGAACTGCGCGAGAACCCCCTGAACGTACAAAGGGACAAACAACACCCGACCGCCAGCACGCGGGATCCCATAGGCTAGGTAGGAAGGCGGAGACATAAGAGGGCGGCCATGCTGACCATATTCGAATGCTACACCCGCATTGAAGATCGAGCGCAGAGGCATCGTGCCTCGGGACCAAAATCCATCGAGCATGCCCTGGCCTGGGAGCAGACTGCCCGGGTTGGGCCTGACGCGCAGAGCAGAGGATCTGTGATTTCGATGTCACAACAGGCGGGCACTCCACCTTGGGATACCAAACGTCTCACTGTATATAGTAGGGCTCTAGCAAGAACGCGTGGTGGGTGCCTTCTACGAGGTGACTTCCAGCTGTTGCGAAAGAAATACGCGCTGGTGGTAGTTGCGTTGTTCAGAAACCTCCAGTGCTCGCCAGAGATCTCGGGCTGTTGGTGTTAGAGCATGGTGACGGTCCGACCAGACATGAAACTCAACATCGATGTCGAGGTGCGAGCGAAACCCTACAAGTCTGCTCCTGTAGTCAAATCGGCTCTCGTCGTGAGTAGATGGACAGCATACCATGCTCACGAAGTTGAACAGGGTCCCACCTTGCGTGATATCTCACTATATTCGAACCAACTCGAAGTCAGCTACTGTGGCATGTTGCCGTCTGTTACAACATAGTAGCCACGCGACGCTGAAGAATGTTGCAATAACTTCCACGTACTATGATGCGGGAAGTCAACAACGATGGACGCTCACACAGTGATATACCACTCACCTAGTACGCTAAAACTCGCTTGATTCTGAGCAGGGAGTAAGCCTCCGGGAGCCGCTGGCGACGCGCAACACAGATGACTGGGGCGATTGATTTGCTCTTGCTACACGGTCCACACAGTACCTGCTCGCGTAGACCAGTCACCCTAGGCGTGTCCCAGACGGCGTCGGGAAAGGGCGCCAACTCCGAGTCCATGACTTCCAGGCTGCGAGCCATATTGCACAAATGGGACTGCAGCGCGCTTTTATCAGAACAGTGGGTCAATATAGAAACTGAGCGACCAAAGAGGCCTACCATGGTCGTGGGATGTAGACCTCTTGACCCCAATCGGTGTTCTGGTAGGGCCCGGACGCAAGCTACGGTCAGCATAACACGCAGTTTGAACTCCGGGAGCAGCATGGAACAAAGGATACTAGGAATGTAGATGATAGCGCAGCATACCATTCCCTCTACAGCCCGTTCGCGTTCGACTCGCTCACTGTTACCCACGGAGAGTCAACATCATCTCGGCCTTCCCGTCTGTCGACATTCAATGCGGGACCCCTCGAGGTCGCCTTTCGCTTGCCGGTTTCGATGACGTAACGACTAAGCATTCTGCATGGTAGTCGGCACCTGCAAGTAGAAGTACCTTACGATGCACATGGACACTGGGGGACACTCGGTGTAATTGAAGACTCACACTCCGCACGTGCTTCCTTCTCTCGGCGTCCAATCGCTGGAAGACGTTTGTGAGAGAATGAGCAGCAGCATCCCAACGCGAAGAAGGTTTGTGAGAGAATGAGCAGCAGCATCCCAACGCGAAGAAGGCGCACCTCCGTCGTTGTTGGCTGGCCTTCGGGGATGAGTATCCACGGTGGCCAAGTGACCTAGGCTGACGTACCTGACCTTTGTACTAGCGTCTCCCACGTTCCACGGCGGCCGCCCACCCTCTGTGCCCGCACTACACCATGGCTGAGATTGCGACCGCAGCGGACTGAATGTAGGCTGGCGGAGTGCCTTCTGCGTGATGCAGTGTGAAATGATAGAGTCAAGGCGGATAACCACGTCGAGGACACGAAGCCCCTGAGGTGAGAGCGTGTCAAGTACCTTCTCGTCAGCCGAAGCCAATCGGACATGGTCACGGCAAAAGTCGGTGCTCGTGTAGCGGCGAAGACACCTCAGGGGCCAGGACGCCACGGCTACGTGTTGTGCGCCACTTCGTCAAGCCTTCAGGTTGGGTCTGACAGCTTGGGTTTCGACAGCGTGTGGTCGTCGTCGAAGTCCGGGAACCTATGACGCAGCTGACCGCCTACATAGTCCATGCGACGCACATGCCGAGGCGACTGATGTGGCTGCGTGACCCTCCACATACCTTCATTGAATGCGAAAACACGGCAGCTGCCACCGCACGTGGGGCACCATACTGCACTAGAACATCACAGGTGCAAGGTAAGGTGAACGGCTAAAAATGCATTGTCTTCGCGATTCTACGGCTCACCATCCTGTTCGACCCGACTTCTCTTCCGAGAACTCACCAATTCTGAATCGTGAAGCGTACGATGATGGGCAATACGCATCAAACGGATCGTGTGCGGTCGTGTCGCGCGAAGAGCAATCGGCCGTCGTCGACCGGGACGTAATCAGCGGGCGGCGGTCACCAAAGCTCTCAAGTGAGCCAAGGTCATGTTCGAGCTGGCAGCAATGACACGCTAGTGCGAGCTTGTTACTTCCTGCATCCCGTAGCCTCATAAGGGCCAATTTTCCGCTTTGGCGAGAGGGTGCACTGTCCTGTGAAGATGATGGAGCGCTGTTGGGCAGTAGTTTCCATCTTAGGCCGAATCCAACATACACGCAGTGGCCACGTGGCTCTCAGCGCACGGCAGACGCTGAGGGCGGTCCCCCAACCTCTCGCAGTCACCTCCCGCCATTTCCGCCATGTCGCCAACAAGATAACGGCAGCCGCCTGGGGCCCAGCTGATCAACATCGAATCTCGCAGGATGATGCTCCTGCTTGGTGTCAGAGGGATTCTCACCGCGAATTCTCTGCATTCAGTTGTACCTACTAGTCGCGCAGGCCCCGCCGCACTCAGGGCAGGGCCTACTTTCAATCGACGTGCGTAGCATTATTGGTAGCTTATGTACTAAGTTGGCTCAATGACGCATAGGAATCTATCTCTGTCCACACCGGAAAGTTGTACGGCAGGTCTTACCCGTAACATCGCACGCGCAACAAACGTGGAGGGTTGCACCGCAGCGCTGTCTATTTGCTCGTCCGAGACTGGCACTCCCTATGCTCCCCGACTTACGGGTGTTGCCCAGCAGTGACAAATGCCTAGATGTCAGTCATGTGCTCCTCCTCCCCGAGATTTTCCGTCTCCGTGAGGGGAGACAGACAATGGAACAGAGCGTGTCCCGGCCCTTGGCCCCTAAGGTGGAGCGGGGCAAAAGTGTCACCCTCATCACCAGAACACTTCACGGTGAGCGTCTCGTAACGAAGCGCAGCTCAGCAAGTCAGTCATTCAGTCATCTGTGCGGCCTCATGATGCTTCTAATCGTCAGCTGGGAATGTCTTCCCGAGATCTCAGGTTTGCGGCTTCCCCGGGCGTCCCTCAGAGCTACAAGAATGCTGACAAGGTGTCTGCTCAGAACAGTTACGATCGTCCGATAACAACTTTGGAGTGTGAGGGGACAATGTTATGTTGTGAATCACACGAAAAACGCGAGCGTTAGCTCCCTTTTCCCAGGCAAACCCGATAGGTCCCCCTTCCTCCTCAAGGAAGCCCCCCCAACAACTTACCTCCGTGGAATGATCGGCGACGGGCAATTGCATCATTTCCCGCTAGTTCGATCTGTGAAGTGTGGGGTAGACTGGGGTAGTGCGGGGTAGGTCGGGTGGTCAAGACACTATACCCAGCTGGATGGTCGCATTGTCCACCTGACGGCAGGGTGATGGGAATGCTTCTTACGAAGCCTGGCTCATGACTTCGCCAATGCCCCCACGGATAGGCCGATGTCTCGGTACCTCATGAGCCAGGACGCCAGGCGGCGTATAAATGCGTCCCAATTGAGTGTGGGCGAAGCAGCGATCCTTCTCGACCGCTCTGTCTCTGCACCTTTCTAAACCTTACTCACTCTAACCCCTGACCCGCCATGCATCCAGAGGAAGTCGACGTCATTGTCTGCGGGTGCGTCTCATCGTCATCATTATTCTCGTTGAGGAGGCTGAAATGTATTGCTCGACAGCGGTGGCCCCGCTGGCTGCGTGGTGGCAGGCCGTTTGGCGTACGCCGACCCCAATCTCAAAGTCATGTTAATTGAAGGTAGGCTTCTATGTAACTATGTAGCCGGCGCAGCCCCCTGACGACTTCTGCTTAGGTGGTGCCAACAACCGCGATGACCCCTGGGTGTACCGGTGAGTCAATTCGTCTCCATACCCCAGCATAGGGTGCTCATGGGAAATCTCGCAGCCCTGGGATCTACGTTCGCAACATGCAGAATGACGGAGTGTACGCCCTTCTCACCCGCTAGTGGAGCCGACCTAACACAACTGTAAACAGCAACGACAAAGCGACTTTCTACACCGATAGCATGCAGTCGCCTTTCATGCGTGGAAGGCGTTCCATTGTCCCGTGAGCTGACGACTCGCCTCGTAGTTTAAACACCGCACTGACTCTGTTGTAGCTGCGCGAACATCCTCGGTACGATTATTCTTCAGCCACCGACCGCGAGGCTTAGCGGTACTCACTACTCCTTCTTCTCGTCCTAGGCGGTGGCTCCAGTATCAACTTCCAGGTACGTGCCTTGGTTTTTTTACTTGTACCATCCCCGGCCGACAACCTTCTCTTTAGATGTACACCCGCGCTTCTGCGTCCGACTGGGGTGAGGAAGCATGATAGACTATGCCGACCCCGACGGCACTTAATTCTGATCTTAGACGACTTCAAGACCGAGGGCTGGACCGCCCAAGGTGTGCACGGTAGTTCTCAGTTTGCAGTAGAACCCTTATCTGGTCTCTCATAGATCTCATTCCACTTATGAAGCGTCTCGAGCGCTATCAGAAGCCGGTCAACAATGATACCCACGGCTACGACGGCCCCATCGCGATCAGCAACGGCGGGCAGATTCAGAAGGTAGCCCATGACTTCTTGCGTGCTGCACACGCTGTCGGCATTCCCTTCAGCGACGACATCCAAGGTATGTCGTATCGACTCCACGGTCGGGCACGGTCTTCATAGCGAAACAGACCTCAAGACCGCTCACGCCGCTGAGATCTGGGCCAAGTACATCAACCGCGAGACCGGCAGGCGTAGCGATGCTGCCACAGGCAAGTATACTCGTTCTCGCGCTCCACCTTCCTCTTGACGAGCAATGACTCTTAGCCTACGTGCACAGCGTCCAGGACGTCCAGGACAACCTCTATCTGCGCACCGACGCGCGTGTCTCCCGCGTGCTCTTCGACGCGAACAACAAGGCAGTTGGTATCGCGTACGTACCCTCGCGCAACCGTGCGTCCGGCGGGAAGGTCCAGGAGACGATCGTCAAGGCGCGCAAGATGGTCGTCCTCAGCTCCGGAACGCTCGGCACGCCCCAAATCCTCGAGCGCTCGGGTGTAGGCAACGCGGAGCTCCTCCGTGACCTCGGGATTAAGGTCGTCAGCGATCTACCGGGAGTCGGTGAAGAGTACCAGGACCACTACACGACCCTCTCTCGTGAGTTATGGTTATGGTTAGTGCCTGTGGGGTGGGGCTCATCAACCAATCAGTGTTCCGCGTCTCGAACGAGACTGAGACGACCGACGACTTCCTTCGTGGCGTGAAGGAGGCGCAGCACGAGCTGTTCTCCGAATGGGAGCAGAGCCCAGAGAAGGCCCGCTTGTCTTCCAACAGCATTGACGCTGGGTTCAAGGTACATCGCTACACTCATGTAGCGAGACCGCCCCTGACATTACTTCGCGCAGATTCGCCCGACCGAGGAAGAACTGAAGGAGATGGGCCCGGAGTTCAACGAGCTCTTCAACCGCTACTTCAGCGACAAGCCCGACAAGCCCATCATGTTCGGCTCTATCGTCGGTGGCGCATACGCCGACCACTCCCTCCTGCCGCCGGGCAAGTACATCACGATGTTCCAGTACCTCGAGTACCCGGCCAGCCGTGGCAAGATCCACGTCAAGTCGGCGAACCCTTACGTTGAGCCGTTCTTTGACTCCGGCTTCCTGAACAACAAGGCCGACTTCGCGCCGATCCGCTGGAGTTACAAAAAGACGCGTGAAATCGCGCGCCGCATGGACTGTAAGTCATTGCTGACCTATGGTGACAAGCATTCTCTAAGACTCTCTCTAGGCTTCCGCGGCGAGCTCACATCCCACCACCCGCATTTCCACCCGAACTCGCCCGCGGCGTGCAAGGACATTGACCTCCGGACAGCGAAGGAGCTGCTACCGAACAGCTTGACCGTCGGAATCCACATGGGTACCTGGCACAAGCCGGGAGACGCGTACGACGCGAAGAAGGTCCACGACGACATCGTCTACTCGAAGGAGGACGACGAGGCGATCGACAACTGGGTCGCCGACCACGTCGAGACTACCTGGCACTCCCTCGGTAAGCATCACAGATTCAGGTCATTCAAACACCTCACGACCCATGCTCCCCCCAAGGTACGTGCGCCATGAAGCCGCGTGAGCAGGGCGGTGTCGTCGACAAGCGCCTCAGCGTTTACGGAACCGAGAACCTCAAGTGCGTTGACCTCAGTATCTGCCCACTGTAAGTCATTGCTGACCTATGGTGACAAGCATTCTCTAAGACTCTCTCTAGGCTTCCGCGGCGAGCTCACATCCCACCACCCGCATTTCCACCCGAACTCGCCCGCGGCGTGCAAGGACATTGACCTCCGGACAGCGAAGGAGCTGCTACCGAACAGCTTGACCGTCGGAATCCACATGGGTACCTGGCACAAGCCGGGAGACGCGTACGACGCGAAGAAGGTCCACGACGACATCGTCTACTCGAAGGAGGACGACGAGGCGATCGACAACTGGGTCGCCGACCACGTCGAGACTACCTGGCACTCCCTCGGTAAGCATCACAGATTCAGGTCATTCAAACACCTCACGACCCATGCTCCCCCCAAGGTACGTGCGCCATGAAGCCGCGTGAGCAGGGCGGTGTCGTCGACAAGCGCCTCAGCGTTTACGGAACCGAGAACCTCAAGTGCGTTGACCTCAGTATCTGCCCGGACAACCTCGGCACGAACACCTACTCGTCCGCTCTCCTTGTCGGCGAGAAAGGCGCCTCCCTCATCGCTGAGGAGCTCGGTCTCAAGCTCCGCTTCCCGCATGCGCCTGTGCCGCATGCCCCTATCCCCACGGGCAAGCCGGCCACTCACGTCCGGTGAGGGGCCAGTCTCCGCCTTCGCGCATCGGGTGGAGTTCTTGTTGTATTCTTTTCAGAGGCTTGGTGATGTATGAATACCACCTGCGTCAGGTCTGTTGTACGAGTATAAGCTTGAACTTGTTGTACCACTATTGACGAGCTATTGATTTATTGATTCGTTCAATTTTATCGCCGTAGCGGCGACAATCTTCACATCGCACAACTGTCAACGTGTCAACATTTACCCTGCCTCTATTTGCACCATCGCGTACACGGCCACGTATTTGCGATGTGGGGCGCTCCAGGCTGGATGTGTACTCCAAGTCCTTGAAATACGTATTTGCCTGTGCATGGCGCCTTGGATGTCGGGTGAAGCAACCTCGGAGACATAGCTACAGTGCCGTGTTGCGGTACCTCCAGGCGGAGGGCATGGGAATCTACGCCATTGCTTAGACTACCCGTGATATTACACACGAGCCTGAGCCGGGCGACTTCAGAGTACACAATTTCGGACAGGTCAGATGGGAAGTCACTCACACATGCTAAGCCCTTATATGGGGGAACCCGGCAAACTTGGAAGGTTTTCGAGTACAAGCATTAGGATGCCTCCTCTGAACGGCACTATATGAGCAAATTCTCTAGTACACGCCAACTCAGAAGTAATGCCAAATGGTTGGTGCACTAGGGAGAGACCCGACACGATAGGGTAGTGCCTCGCTCAGCTACGAACTTGAAGAATCACTCTGCGTGAAGACGAACAATGGCCAATGGCCCCATGGCGAAGGTATCATCTTTCCTCCCCGCAAATCGAAGCGGAGTGCCTTATAGATGGGAACCTGACACATACCAATTGAGTTCAAGCGACAGAGATAGTGAATTAGAAGCCCACATTCCGGGGATTATCCGTTGACAGAGACATCACCTTGCCTTGCTTGGGTACCTTGATAGACAACTTCAGTGACGGGAAACAAAGGTTTACCACGAGTGAAACATACCTTTTCGCGTACAATGTCGATAAATTAAATTGTGTTGCAATGCCTTGCCCTTGGTGCTGCAGCTCAGGGTGAACCATGATGATGTTCAGATACCAGGATTCCAGCTTTCCCTTCGAGGAGTCAGTACAAAGTTCAACTAATCACA
Organism: Fomitopsis pinicola; assembly: GCA_001931775.1. Classification (NCBI taxonomy): domain Eukaryota; kingdom Fungi; phylum Basidiomycota; class Agaricomycetes; order Polyporales; family Fomitopsidaceae; genus Fomitopsis; species Fomitopsis pinicola. Next base: position 26,008 of record MPVS01000268.1, read on the forward strand.
GCGTCACTTACCGTGGCACCTAATATCCCATTCATAAAGGCGGGGACTTCCTTGAGATACTGCGCATAGTGAGGGTGATCTGAAGCACGAGACGAGAATGACCATTTACAACCTTCGTGAACCAATGTCTTCTTTCATGAATTACCCTAGCGGTCCACTCATCCCACCCTAGCCGTCGTTGCTCGGGGTTATCAGGACCAGAGACGTCACAGAAAGTCGAGAACGAACGAGTGACGGTACAAACCTGCTGAGCAAATCTTGGCCATACAGCATATCCAACTATGCGCGCCGCTTCGCTTGTGGCGTACTTTTCACCGCCTAGGGTGGCAGCACGAGTCATGAGACTCCTGTCGCCTCCGCACATGCTGATAGCAGCAGGATCTACTATCGTCAAGTACCAATGCCTCCCGCCGTCCTCGTATGTGCGTACCGTCATTCATGATCATGACAAAGATGGACTCAAAAGCATCGAGCTGTTGATCTGAGACGCATCACCACGACATACTGTGCCAGACCGTACGAGGAAGACAGTTCACTTACCACTGAGATCTTGCATCTTAACGATTTCTACGTCTGACATCGCCACCGACTCGGACCAGCAGACGAGGAAGGACGATGTCGACCTAGAGACCACAGATGTTATGAAGGTAGATCGTCCACCACTATGATCGAGTATTGGACTGGAAGAAGCCTCTTCAGCCCGAGCGACGCAACAGCGATGGTCCGAAAGAAGTTTCCACGCCGCTCTGGAGTCTGGGTGAGTTGAGCATACCGTCCACATACTGGGATATCTCACGAATTAGCTATGTACAGTCTATCACCGCCAAACGAGACACGACCGTCAAGTGAGACGAGGGGCTTCTGCACACGCACACAGGCCTCCCTCACTGGATTTCTTTGCATGTAAATTAAGTTTCATGCATCACAACCCTATATTAAATTTAACGGAGACTGTGGACATCTGGTCGACGAGAACGTTGAGTAAAAGTAGGCGCGATACACCCCTATTGCACACTTCCTTCACTTTGCAGACATTTTGTGAGTGACACACCCAGATTTTGAGTTGGGAATTCTACAAGACTATCCACAAGGATGATACTTGCAAGTGATGAGCCACCATACCTTTATCGCACGTCAGATGCTTGAGATCGTAAAGGATAGATTGAGAGAGTGTCGATGACGCTAATAAGCGCCGGTAATGGGCACAGTCGGCGGTGAACGCAGCCCGAATAGAAAAGTCACGTGCGCACCGAATGGCGACGAAGAAACTCTGGGGACAATGTACGAAGCGAAGCGAGATTGAAACGAGTTCGCTGAGAAACCGCGAGTGGGAACATAGGTTATTTAATTTTTCTGAGGACGGGAAGATTCACGAGCCGGACGTGGACGAAGACGAGGCGTCTCACCAGCTGCGATAAGATGTGATCGTATGGAAACCGGGACGGTCGCGCTCACGTGTATTGACTATCCGCCCAGCTCCGCTCCGGCAGCCCGGCGAGGTGGACAAGACCCCAGAAACCGATGATCCCAACGAGCAGGGTGGTGGCCACCACGACTCTCCGAATCCAACGAGACGCGCTCTATGGGGCGCAGCGATGCTGGCATTGATCTGACCCTCCGGGGACGATCGACGACCCCGCTGCGCACCACAAGTTCGCTCTCCGAATTCAACGAGGCGCGGGAGGGAAGTGCTGCTTGCGACCACGGGAGATGCACTGAAGGTGTAGGAGTGCGTGTCAACTGGACCGCAGCAACTCTCGAGCTATGTTGGGAGGCCACTGACGAGCAGCGGGCACAAGCTGATGGGGTATTTGGGGTGCGTGTAGTAATGCTGGTATCTCTGTTCTGCCAGTACTGATGCAGGCGGTGCAGCAGCGCAAGGCGCAGAACGGGCAGACAGGGTCGCCACTGGCGTGCTTCTCATGGAACGAGAAGGCATTGAGCCTTGTCGCCGATCGACACGACGTCCACAGTGTGGAGCACCGGCACGCGGGACGGGGTTAGCCATGCCTGTATGGTTGTCTTGTGTGACACCATCTGTCGTCTCTCTGCCCCCAAGCTCGTTCCCGGTCCCTCAGTTAGAGAGTATGTTGATCTCCTTGATAGTTTGATGGTCCATTCCTGACGCCATTTCGACAGGCTGGGCATGCGTGCGACTGCATCCCTCTCCATCCTCTATTGGGGGGCGGCAGTCCGTTCCGGGCGATAACCCGCACTATCATTTTATACCGATCGAATCTGGCCACATTGCCGGTCCGAGGCATTAGGCCCCCCCAAACCTCGCTCAATGCTCGAAGTTCTTCTCCCAGTCTTTGGATGAATTAGGATTCCAGTAATGTCAGTTCATTTGGCCGATGGTGGTCAGTTAGTCGTTGTGATTCACACCTCGCGCCACATGTCGGGGAGTCAAGAACGGCCTTGCTACTATCGGCTCAGGTACCCATAGCCATAGCCCAAGGCACACATGTTGTCACGATTCGTGCTGCTCATGTGTGACACCAGATAACGGTGTCACAGAACCTGACTTGCAGCCATGCAAGGGCGAGTTTTGGGTGCTCTACGACCACCGTACCCATCGTCTCTGCCTCGCCATTGTCTCAAAAAGCTGGTTCGTTTACTTCAGTGCACACTACTAGTCTGAATTCACTGACTGAAGGTTACACATATCCAGGTGATGGCGTCCTTTCAGGCGTCAGTTACCGACTACAACGCGCAGAAAGTCTGTCCCCGCTGTGGGCACCAGTACGAAGCGAACCAAACAACATGGACTGCTATTCAAAGGAAGGGGTCCGAGCGAGTCAGCTTCTACTGCCAACAGTGCACCGCTTATCTAAGGGCAAAGCCAACGACTAGGCTTACCGGCAACATGCAGAGTGCGCTCCATCCCATTGTTAACTTAGCCATTGATTTGGTGACACTTGGGCAGCAGACAAAAGCAGTCAGTGCGACACTGCACCTTCTGCCGGACTTGCCGGATCGTTCCAACAGCAAGCTGCAGGTAGTGGCAGTGTGCCGTTCGCTGCATATGGCCATGGACAAGTTGCTCCTCAGGCCGCTCTTCCGATCCCAAGAGCAGTTGCTGCTGCTCATCGGGGCCAAGGTGAGTATGCAATCAGGGTTGTTTGAGCATGGATTAACCCACTGCGAACGACAGCGAACTATCATGTACAAGCACTTGGGTAAGTTCGACGAACGGCTTCTTCGACTCCCCAGGGCCTATCCTCTCATTCTCACTATACTTTGTCTCACAGATCGAGCCACCATCTTCACCAGGAGCCACTTGTCTTTGCGGGCCCGGCTGCTGCATTCCCGGCAAAGTCATCTGGCCTTGATGTAGCAGCTCCTGGGTATTCGTCAAATCACCTCCGTTTTGGTTCTCAGCTTGCTGGGTGGCAGATGGTCAGTAAAAGAACGAAGCCATGGCTGTCCATTGTCTGAGTATTGCCCAGAAAGCACTTTCTACAGGCGACATTGTCCAGACTATACCTATCAAGTTCTACATGGGCGTAGTTGAAGCGAGGAAGCCGTCAGTGCAGATGATTGATGTGAGATTGTTCCTTCGGTGCGCCCCGGCTCTTGCCGATTCTCATTTGTGTGACATTACTAGCGAATCATGGAGGGCGCTACCGTGGATGCACATATCGGAGCAGTAGAGCTCCACAACCTCTGCTTCTCCGCGTTACAACCCCTTTGGCTTCAGTGGTCTGGTGGCTACTCTGTCCCGATTGAGCGGACCACGCTTCGCCGGGCGAAGCTGTTTGACCCTATCATCCCTCCAATTGGGCGGCCAGATCGCGATGCCATTTATGGGTTCTGCCTCAAGAGGAACCGCGGTGGGGTTGCGCGTTTTGATGCGAAGACAGACATTACCCTGCAGGTGGTGTTGTCTGATTCGCGTGACTATCAGCATGCCGTTTGGGGTCACGAGAAGGCCATCGCTGAAGAGGAAGAAAGAGAGGAGGAACGTGAGCGCGGGCGCGTCTCTCAGGTAGATGTAGTGCGTATCTTTCCTACGCGTTTTTAATCTAAACTGCTTTCGAAGGTCTTCGGCGCGGAGCATGATACCGGAAGATCTTTGGAGCTGTCACACCGTGTGGCGACAGCCCGCGATTCTCGCCAGGGTAGTGTTTTTAGAACGCAAGCTGCATCGCCAACAGGAACTGACTTCGTTCGTGTTGTGGTGCGTATCCTGGCTACATTTGATCATCCACTACTCAAATGTTCTCGATTACAGGAACAAAATCGGGAGGATACTCCCCTTCCCAGTGTACAAACGATCCTTCGTGAGACGCCAACTGTACTGGCTACGCAGGTCCCTCTTGAAACCAGTCTGTCTCCCATCGGCACAGATGGAATCCCTTCCTCCAAGCGGCGTAGATCTGAAAGCAATTCTGTGGGTTGATACTAGGCACTTTGGACTTCCGGGGTGTGCTTATCCACTACTTCATATACAGTCGGCCAAAGCTTCTACGCCACATGTGTCGAAGCGCCCTGCGGTACTGCCGGAACCTTACAGTTCTCCTCCACGCCACTTGTACGCCTCTGCACTGTCGCAGCAGACTCGCCTCTCAGAACAGGTGCTCAGCAAAGCTTGTGCGTGTGTTCCACCGATTATCTGCATTGTGTAGCTAACGGAATGCATTTGGTGGTCTTTGCTAGTCGAGTGGAAGACCTACGCTGGAGCTGAGTGTCTCAAACTACCCGAGCTTGATTTGGCCGACCTCCTAGAAAGCCCCAAGTTGACCATCGACGATGCACGTATCATCCACTTGAACGGTGTCCTAATGGCGTGTCTTCGGAGTACCATAGCACCTCCAGGTGCTTTCAAAACGGCGCACCTTGGGCGCCTCACGTTGTCAAGCATGACACCGGAGAAGGTGCTCAGGGTGGTCCCACATGGCAAGGTCTGTCTGAAGCAGGCATATTTGCCTCGTGGCAATGCAATCGCTCGCTATCCGAGCGAGTCTGAGGCGGAAGCACTGTGGACAGAGTGCCTCTGCTTGTTCTGGGCGTCTCGGATGCTCAAAGATGTCTATCGCTGGATCGATCACAAGTTAGCAAAACAACCAGAGACGTCCACACCGCCTATCATTCCGAAGATGCGATTCGTTAATTTCATGCTGGGTATAGGACGTGGTGCAGGCAAAGACAAGGTATTTCTTATAGAGGAACTGATTGACGGAGAGGTGGAGGGTGAATTCGTCAAGTATAATCACAACGTCTTGCCACGCCCAATCGAAGGCCTTGACCAAGACCAACTGCTACGCGCGGAGTTTCTGTGCTTCGTCCAGCATGTACAGTTCAAACAGAGTGGCGGTCAAGTATTTACTGCTGACTTCCAAGGTAAGCGAACTTGCTCATGCTGCGACTCAAATACGGGATTGTACTCATCGCACTGTTCTAGGAGGGAAGACTTTGCTTACTGACCCTCAGATAATAACTGCGCCGTGCGTTGCATCCTGTTTCTTCATTATCTTATCCAACAAGACAAAAACTCATGTCAACATCAGATCACTGGGTGAACGCCTCTTCGCTGATGGGAATGTTGGCGAGGCTCACGAAACCTTCCCCGAGCGGCACCTCTGCAACCACTTCTGTCGTTTCTTTGGTCTGGATCCACCAGAGGTACTTGCAGTCTCTAACGATCTAATCTCAAGTATTTCTGATCCCGCATGTAGGCACCATGTGGAAATGCCATCAATGACGAAGGGCTCAACTAGATGTGCCGGCTTCAAGCCCTAACCAGAGTGTATAGTTGAAGAGAGTAGTCGACTCGGAGTTGGTGCTGTTGATGTACTGTAAATGACCGGTAGCTTTTCCTCGCCACTTGGGAGGTTTTTAATGCATCCGAGTCATCTAGAGGTCATCAGTATTGCATATGCAGACATAAAAATAAAGAAAAGAGCACACCTGGACCGGGGTGCGCGCACTAGCAATCGGTGTTGAGGCATCCGCGTTAGCTGGCAGGCGCGACTGGGCCAAGCAGCTGCACCTAGCAACGAGACCAAGGGTCGGTGTCCGTCCCCGAAGGGTCAAGGCAGTGCCCACAGGTCTTGCATACTAGGCCGCTTAGGTTTACAGCCATTGCGCCCGCAAAGGTGGAAGATGGGAGTGGCGGCGTTGAGCATAGAACGTGGGCGCAACACGCGTGTAGCGGCCCGGTTCGGGGCCCGCCACAAAGTTCCTTTTTGAGTAACCCCTTCCTAATACGGTGTATCCGCAACCTTTCCCCT
>MPVS01000269.1:0-32382 GCA_001931775.1 Fomitopsis pinicola
ACTGTGTATCCAGTAGCGGTCGGGAATCGACCAGTTAGCGTACCATAAAGGGTTTTCGACCGAATTACGGTCGACGAATCATGGCGGCTGTTTTGTGGTCGATAATTCGACCGCCGCAATCGACCGCAAGGCGGTCCGTTTTCGACCGCATGTAGACGCTCGATCTCCGCTCGCCCTACCTACCGTTTGGCGGTCGTTTTTCCTGACCGTCTAATGGCCTCGCAGTGCCATTGCATCGCTCCTCCCCGAGCCCAAGGCCTCTGCGAATTATGCACGCGCGCTAGCGTACGCGTGCGGACGTCCTCTAGCCGCAAATCTGCGCATTCTCAAGCTTCTCTCTGTCATGTCAGCAACAAGGTCTCTTCCGACTGCTACTCTCATTGACGGCATGAACGCCGGCCATGCTAGCGATCCAAACGGCGATAGCCAAGAGCATCGGTCCTCCTGCCCATGTATGTGCATTCTGTCCGGTTGTGTACGTGTCACTGGATCACTCATCTGTCGAGTGACAAGGCCTTTGCACTGCAGACGAAATATCTGGAGCCAGAATCGAGTTGAGAGTGACGGGTTCGGTTGTATTGAACCTCAAACTGAGGGTTTCAGACACCGAGACGAGCCACATAGTAAGTCGTCTGTCATGATAGATATATACGGATACTGATCCTCAAATGAATGTGACTAGAACATCAACACCGTCTTCGACCGAGGTACGCGTGGGCGGGAGGCTGCTGGCGAGGAAGAAGCTGAAGTGCTTGAGCACAAAGTACCTCAGGTGAGTCGTGCTTTGCCATGCTCAGCTCTGCGAGTTGCTCCATTGTTCATAGGCTTCCTCGAGTGGGGACCAAAAAACGTTGAAGCGTGCTCGCTCGGCGCGGGCGGAAGACTGTAGCCAGGAGAAAAAGCGGCTGAAAGGGGAAGAGGGCTACACGGGATCGAAGAAGAATACCCAGGCGCGCAATTTGAAAGCAGTCTCGCGATGGCCTTCGCCGACGCTTCTTGTACCGGATTCAGATTCGGAGACGGAGCCTGAAGAATATGGTATGCAACTACGAATGCCTGCAGAGACGATGACACTCATGCCTGCTCACATACAGAGGAGGAGGTGCTGCCGGACGGACGTGTTGTGTACATCGCAGTGGCTCCAACAGCACGCTCCCGTTGATCTGGGATGATACCTGGTGGGTCTGTAGAAAACATGGATGCACACATCGTTACGGATCATGGCGGTGAGGGTGTTGCTCCTGGACGTAGTCATGTGTGGTACAGATATAAATGTCCTATGTCTACACTCTAATCAACGAATACGGCTTCTGCCAGTGGCCCGCTTCGATCGATGATACCCCACCACCCGCCCTGTGGTTGCTTTGCCCGTCCTACCACGCACTGGATGGTGTTCAAATCCACCACCTCGATGTTCCCTTCATACTTATAGAAGGGTATGTCGATATTCGGCACCCGGACTATCTTGAGTGACTGGATGGCGGCAAGGAGTAGTATCTCGTCTGTTTGTGTGCCGAGGTCGAGTGAAGGCTTCATGGGGACGACATAGATTGCCAGGAGGCGTCCGTAAAAGTCCTCTGTTCGGAAGTCGGGAGGCAAATTCCGGCGGTGTGCTAGTCGGTCGGTCTGTTGCGTGTACTTATGAACCAGATGAGGTGTTCAGTGTCTTGAAGCTGATCAATTCAGGAAAAGTAGAACTTACTCGAACATAGGATGCATCACGGTGACCTTCGCCTACTCGAACGAGCTCCGCAGCATTCATGGTATCGCCGCCGCCACTTATCCTCACTTTGCCCCATTGCTCGAGCTCGGTCGGAAGCAACCTCCGGATTGTGGCAGCGTGCCCGTCATAGCGCGTTGCTAGACACTTGATGATCTGATTTCGTCGCTGTGTTGTAATACTGCCCATACGCTTCGGAGGGAGTAAGATTGCCTTCAAATCTACAGTGTCAAGACAGTGGATGTGAGATACTTCGAGCACTTTGAGATGATCTATATATCACGGTGTACGCACAGCCATGGTTCGCATATTGTGTAATCTCTTCCTGAGGTGCTCTCGTGCGCAGAGAGAGTACGTCTTCAAGGTTGTAGATCAAAGAGATTTGCTTCATCTGCGCGAGTTCGGTGGCGTAGTTGCTCAGGCTGGCATAGGGAAATCGACGGCTCTTTGGCACGGCGGGTAATAGTGTACCGCAAAACCGTTCCATGGGGAACTCCCAGGATGCCCATACGGGCCCGGTTGCCCTCATACTCGGGACAACGTGAAGGAGTGCATGTACAGTCAGAGGGCACATGGATAGATACTCGGCCTTGTGTTGGTAGTATAGTCTGTTGGTGATGTGACGGGATAGGCGTGTACATTGAGCCCAATGAAACAACTCCAACATGTAACCTCACACTCACCGTTCGTACTCCCTGACCCAATCAATGAAGCCTGCCTCGACGTCGAGAATTTCCGCAGACGTAATCTCGAACTGTAGGCATATATTGAGGAGACGTATGAGCTCGATGAAATGTGCGTAGAACTGTTCTCTTCGGAAGCTGCGGCGGAGGATGATTGGCCCGAGATGCTGCGCGAAGAGTGACCACGTCTCGGCAGTGAACAACGCAGCTTCGGTAGCGATGTTAGGCACTGCCGCGCCAAATGCAGATGGGATTGTCTGGCCAGATGCCTTACAAGCAGTACCAATGGCTTCCCAGACGGTCTTCTCAATGACGAAGGGCTCGTTGTTCAGCTCGAGACCCTTGAACTCACCAGTCCAGAGAGAGACAAGGTTTGGGAGGAGGTTCTCCCACACGAGGTGCATGAAACCGTAGGGGAATGAGGTGGGGAATGACAGAGACGAGAGTGTAGACAGTAAGGGTGTCCCTTTGATGCCGCATGACTTCCCTAAGGCTTCGGCCTGTGTCTGCGTACGCGCCGTATCAACGGCCTTTGCATCTGCCACAAACTGGGGATGTGTTCGGAGTGGGAGCGAGGATGCGTCGTAGCTCATAGCACCGGGGAAAGCATGGCGATTGAGTGGGACGTACAGAGTGCGAGATCCTTCACCCCGGAGACCAACAATCTTGCACATGCGGCACGGTACCAGGCCGTTATGTCCCTTCATCCGCATGATCAACGATATTGCAGGGATGTCACCGAAAGCGAGAATGAGATATGCATGGAGGATGAAGAGGGTACGGGTGAGTGCATCGAATGCGGTGACACCAAGCGCTAGCCGGACCAGTTCTTCGATGGCGGGGTATAGGAACGAGTCCATGTCCCAAGGCTTCTTGGGCCCTGGAACTATCCCGGCGCATAGGAGGTGCCGTTTGTGAAAGCGAACTTCGGGGGGAAGATTGTAGTTGAAAAAGAGGAGGGGCCATGCGGTGTGCTTCTTCAACAGACGGCCCTTGAAGGGCGAGAATCCGTCGGTGGAGAAGCCAAGGGCAATGTCGCGTGAATCGGAAAAGAAGTTATGATTGAGTTCAGCCCCGTCAACAGTGACGCGTGTTCCCAGGAGGTTTTGGTAGTGAGACGCATCGAAAACGTCTGTCATCTTGTCAGCCTCTCGATTTGTGGGATGTTCGTATGCACGGTACCGCATGAGTCGAGCTTGCTCAGGATGGGAAACGAGGGATAGGAGACGTGGAGTCAGCGGAAGGTAGGTGAACACCTTCCGTGGCCTCCGGTTCATGCAGTCATGGTAACGCGGCTCTTCACATTTTGGACAGGCATCGAGATTGGCGTATGCAGGGCCAGCATATGCGATGCAACTGTTGACACAGCAATGGTAGCGTACAGGCTTGAATTCGGCCAGGAAGTCAATGCGGCGCCGTGCTTCCTGTGAACTGCACAGTCCTGGTGTGTCAAACGTCGTGCGGAACTTGTCAAAAGTCGCCTCAGAAAGGTAATCCTGGACCTTCAACGCGGAAGCCTTGAGGAGATTGATCTCTTCGTTCGACAGAGTTTTTGCGCCTGCTATTCACCAAGGGTTAGTACAGTATGCCACCCCGGGACAACAAGTAGAACGAATCATGGTACCTAACGTTGCTGCATGAGCACGCTGTTCGAAGTCTTCATGCAGTGAATCCCATGCATTTACGTCATCTTCAAGGTCTACACAGCCCCATTGGGAGATATCAACTTCTTCCTCCAGCGAATCCCCACGTTCCTCCTCGATGTCATCGCCGGCGCCAACATCTCCCTGATTTTCTTCATCGTCGCTTTCGTCAATCTGGAAGCAGCCCTGCCAGCGATCTGCTCCAACCAAGACACGTCTATCCCCTCCAAGGCCCGGTTGGTGCCCTCTGTCCGGCGGCATCTCTGGCAAAGACTCCAAACCCTCGCCTCTCCAATCGGTCTCCTCGCCAGCCTCGTCGTGTCTTGACCGGGAAGGGTCAGCAGTCGAGTTTCCCGGTGCTGCCATCTCTACTTGTGGTTGCATCCTCGGAGGCTGGCCATGGCTCCGAGGCATAGTCGGCAATCCTGCTAGGTACGTGTGAGTCGCTGCAATATTGGCAGCGATGTATGCTGGGCCCTCGCCCCTTAGATGCCGTGTTTGAGTCTTCTGTACAACCATCTGGCCACACCCGCATGCACATAGAAGCCGTCTTGGGGCCATGAGGGCAAGAACCGTCCAGCAGGTGTCGTGAATATGAAGATATTGCTGGTGTTGTAGGTGAGCAATGTCTGTCCTTTCGTGTCAGCACAACAGTTCGGATACGAGCTGACTTGAAATATACCATGTACAGATGAGCCAAGAATGTAGAAAGCTGAGGCAGTAGCTGCTCACGAAGATGTCGCAGGCATACTATGGATCGCTGGACTTAGCATGCGCAAACGCAAGCGGTCCATAGAATGCACGTGACAGCTGAGCCCACCTCATCCTGCCTCTCCGTTGTCGTCTTTTTTCTCAACCCTCCACAGTCACCGCACGCACTGCTGTCGTACATGTGAGTCCCACATCTTATTTGTTTGTGAAGACCTCTTACCATTCATATACCCAGCCTGCCTTCTGCTATATCGACAATGGTGAAGTCGCACAACCGGAAAAAAGCGTCCAACACCCTGCGCAGATCGCCACGTAACCCGCCTCAGGATGGTAACATTGGAGTGCCCACTACTGGTGATCCTGCTGGGCAATTGGTCTGTACAGCTCTCATTTGATGTTATGTCCACTGACTTACACTTGCTACAACTTGCTTTGTGGTGCGTCGTGGTTGCTTGTCATCATCAGATGGCACCTGGACCCGCCCAAGTCCCAGGCCTGGTAGATGTCAATGATGTCGAGCAAGACATGGGAGATGTACCAATAGACCCTGCGCTGTTGGTTGTGCCTGGGCCCCCCGCGCCGACTGCAGCAAATCAGCAAATGCTGACGAATGTGATACAAAACCTGCAAGGTAAGTCATATCTGACACAGCATAATCTTTCTCTTACTCACCAGGCTTGAACAAAGTGAACACCGGCGGCTGGCCTAACCCGCAGGCATACATTGGGCAGGCGGCTCCGACGCAGAACAACGCACCTCCAGTTGTCAACACGGCCCCCCCACCTGTCGTCGCAAACATGACTCTCGCTCCTGTCGTCGTGAACACGCCGCCTCCCGTACCCATCATTGCGAACATGGCTCCTACGCCTCTTGTCGCGAACGCAGCTCCCGTGCCTCTCGGCGTGAACGCAGCTCCCGTGCCTCTCGGCGTGAACGCGGCTCCCGTGCCTCTCGGCGTGAACGCGGCTCCCACACCTGTTGGTGTGAATGCGGCTGCCGTGCCTGGCATCGTGAATGCGGCCGCCATGCCTGAGCCGCCGCACCTGTTGTCGTGAATGCAGCTCCCGTGCCCGGCATTGCACATGCAGCTCTCGCACCTCTTGTCGCCAATGCAGCTCCTGCGCCCGCGCTTGTGGTTCCTGCAGCCGCCCAGAACATTGCGGGTGCCGTGCCCGCTGCCGCCGCCATGTTTGGTCCGAATGTGCAGGCGAATCCACCGGTCGCGGCCCTAGGAAACAACAATCAGCCTGTCATACCCCGCCCAAAAGGGACTGCTGGTCGTGACTACAACCTAAGGGAGAAGATGGGCTTGTCGAACAACAAAGTCCTGTATTGTCAAATCCAGGTGAGTTCGTCTGCAAAACCTTGGTTACATATGACCTCACGTACTGGCATGTTTAGGCAGCTGTCCGTGACTACACAAAAGCGGTCGGGTTAGACTATAACTTGCATTGGAGGCGGCAGGACCCAATAAAGGTTGCCAAGATGTTCCGTGTGGTGAGTCGTTACGTTGTTGAAGTTGAAGTCCACGTCTCGCTGCACATGCGGCGGGCGATCTTCGAGTAAACGCCGGCTATCATAACGATGTCTCACGGTCCGCTCTTTCATAGGCACGCCTTCAATTTGATATGCTTTCGCGCTTCGCACACTGCTGGCCCATCGACGAGCTCGCGAAGGCATACTGCAAACGCCGTCGCCTACAGATCTACAGGAAAGAAAGGCTTACTGCGCAAGGTGGAACCAATGTTGCACTCATGGCGGTTGTCAACCAGGTGGATGCTGACGAAGAATTCGAGGGACCTTGAAGGTTGTCTATGGGTAGTCACGACGAGACCACCAACTCGGTACAATGTGTATGGTACTCTGCCTACTCGCTGTCGTGGGTGTCCATTGCGCATGACTTATTACTACAAGTTTCGTACCACTACTAAAATATCATTAACGGCCAATATGCATATTTATCCGATTATTCCTGTGTCGTGGCGGTCGAGATCTGAGGCGAAGAACGGCGCATTTAATGCACGCTTGGGACGTCGATTGAGAGACCGTTTTCTGGTCGATAGAATGAATGGTGTAGTGGTCTGCTGAAACAGTACCCATGGGGTCGAGGATCGTACACTAAGGGGGGACCGTAAAACGGTCGAAATCGGACATATTCCGGTCGATATATAGACCGCTCGAACGAACCGCTTAGCGTGCGAAAGAGCACCGTTTTCACGTCGAAAACCGACCGTGGCTCACCGGTCGAAAATCGACCGGTCCAGGACGCTCGGTGGATATCGAGGTAAGTTACGTCCAGAGCGCTTGGGTTTGTTTTGGTTTGTTAAGTTCAGAAGGTTTTGGCAAGCAGGAGCAAACAACCCATCGAATGCTTGTCCTCCTGAGCGCCTAATCATAAATGATGCTGCTACCTGCTGCTACCCCGCCGGCTAATGCAGCTCGTTTCTCAAGCTCTAGCTCGCCATCGCCATCGCTCAGAAATCCTGGGATATCTACGGTTGCTCTAACTCCATGGACTATGGACCCAATGTCTGTCAGAACGTACACATGCGATTCTCAGCGCCCGGTATAGCCGCCCCATTCCCGGCCCCGGCCGAGCACGGCGCTGAACAAGCTGACATTTGTTCTTGACCTCAACGACTCGACTCTGTCCAATTCGACCCGACGTCGCCTCCTCACTGTGTATGTGCTTGTAATATCCCCTCGACGCTGTAATCCTCTACGTTTGCCATGTCCGCGCAGGCGGAGGTCGCCAGGCCAAGCCAGTTCGTTTTCAGGGCGGCATATATCGCTAGGGCGCACACAGTTCTCGCCTTTACCGCCTTCCTGTCTGCTCTGGCCATAGGAAGCGCGCTACACTATAAGAAGATCGTGAAGAACGGCGTGGCGGGCTATCCGGAGGAGTGGTTTCCGTCTGTTTCAGCAACGTGAGTCCTCGTTCGATACTATTGGTCTCGCGTCACTCATGAGTCCTTTGAACTAGTATCGGTGATTGGTACCCCGAACGGAACATATTCCAAATCCTTATTGCCCTCAACTCGGGTGAGTTGCTCCTCGCTCTCCTTAGGAGGACTGTGAAACTGGACGTGAATGTCAGGTCCGCGTCTGGCCCTTGTGCTCTTGCAGTATTACATGCATCGCAAGTTGTCTTCGAGCCTCCCTGGCGCTGTCATGCTTGCTGGCGTACTCAGGACGTTCTCGTGCGGAGGATGGGTCTACATCACCTCAACCGACGATCACGACGCACACGACGTACTCATGATAAGTTATATTGTGCTCAACCTGCCGTGGATGTTCGGTACCATCGCATGTACACCTGTACACCACGCGCGTGTTCGCCGCAAAAGGTGCGTAATTGACCCGTGTTCCTGTCTATATTGCACTCACAATCGACTAACTTGCGCAGGCGTTTCATGGCCACGATGTATGCGCCGGTACTCTCCGAGGCTTGTTTGCGCCCACTGATTGATCTAATTCAAGATTCTTTGTATCTATGATTCCCATGATATATTTCTTCATTCAGCACAAGGTACATCGGATTCCTGGCGGTGAGTCGAGAAGACCATGACGTCATGACACGCTGCTCATTGGCCGTGATGGCAGCATACACTCAGTACAGCTTCTTCGAATGGGGTCTCATACTGTTCGACGTGATGTTCGACTCAGCGGTAGAACAAGAGCTCCACGCTGCTAATCTCGAAGTACGCGCTCTCCTCATCATCCGTTATAGTTACTAAGACTACGCATCAGGTAGCGCTGGGCACTGGTCTGGCAGGTGCTGGAGCAAATGACATGTACACACGAGTTCATCGCCTTGCTTAAGATTTATTGATCACCTGTTTGATTCCCAGTGTCATCATTACCGAGTCGACCTTCGTGACTGAGAGCACGACCATTGTCGCCCCAACTGCGACACCGGTGATTGGAGAAAAGACTGTTCGCCCCCCTGGAACGGTCTCCTCGACCGCAGCTGCCGCGTCGCGTCGCTTGAACATTGTCAGTCAGTTTGTCAGTGACCTGTACCTCTGTACGTAGAGTGACTCCCTCAGCCAGGCTCCCGCTGACGCACATGACTCACAGCGTACATATACTGGTCCGTCTACACCTCCCTTACAATCACACTCTTCTATTTCTCTGTCTGGGAACTCGGCATTGCCGGCCACGAGCTGTCACTCCTCTCCTCCGTCTCGCCCATCCTCCTCGGTATCCCCCCGTTTGCGAGGTGGTGCCGCACTCGGTCGGGTCGGACGACTCTGCACGTCCTGTCAATGGTCGGGCTGGCTGCGTACAAGCTGGGAAGCCCCTTGCATCGGTTGTTCGCCGTGTCTTTCGCCGCCATGGCCGTCAGTATTGGCGCGGCGGTTGACTGGACTGTATCGGATACGTTCTACCAGGCGATAGGTCCGTACGTCGTAGCGTTCGTGAGGAACATGGCTGATCGCGTGTGCAGTGTACTCCCTTGGGTTCTTGCTCTCGTCCATCTCGAAGCACGCAAACCATTCGAACAACCCAGGTAGGATGTCTGATAACATTGCATGGCTGCCGAGTCTCACTGTGTGCAGTTTGGCCGATTGTCCATGAACAATCCGGTGGCTACAACAAGACGGGCATCATGCTAGCCTGCATAGCCATCCTCAACTACGCTAGTCGCCCGTCTAGTGCCTCACCTGGTTCCCCACATCCCGAGAAGCCGGCACCGAACAAGCCGACTGCATCTGGGTCCTGGCTAGCGGCGTCGGTCTCTCTGGGGAGCCTTCTCTTCACGCTGCACTGCCTCCTGGAAGACTCGGGCACCCTCATCGCGTGGTCTTGGACGGGCTACCCGATCAACGGGCCCGTGCCCCACTTGCACGGCTCCCTCACGCACGTCGCGCAGGCGCTCGGCCTCCTGCTGCCCCTCCTGCTCTCGAGCTGGTCCCCCTCCGGGGTCGACGCGCTCCTCCACCCGCTCTGGTTCGCCTACGGCGCCGCAAGCGCATACGTCATGTACGCATACCGCGACTGGCTGGGCTACGCAGGCGGTGCGAGCTTCGCCTTCTTCCTGATGTCTGTGTTTCCCGCCGTCCTCTGCAGCACTGCGGGGGCCGCCACGGGCCGGGTCGCGCGCACGCTCGGGCTCGCGTGGCTCCTCTTGTGCGTGCTCGTCGTGGGGAACGTCTTCACGGTCGCATATGCATTCGTCCCTGGCGGCGAGTACTTCCGTGAGCGCACGGGGACCGGGCTCGCGGTACAGATGGCCGGGATCGCGCTCGCATTCCGGTGGCCCGCACTCTCGCACGGTGGGCCGCTGCGGGTGCCGGCGCTAAGCAGGCGGGCGAGGGCCGCTGCGGGGAGCGCCCTTGCGGTTTTGACCGTTGCGTCGTTGCTTGTGTCGTTGTACCGGTGGCCGTCGGTGGTGATCAAGCCGCATCGGCCTGGTCCGCGGATCGCGCGGACGGGAATTTGGACGGTGCACTTCGGCATCGACAACGAGGGTCGGGATAGTCAGCGGCGCATGAGGGACCTCATCAAGTAAGTCCTGCGTCATATGTCGACTGTGCTTATTCTGATGGCTTTTCACTAGGGAGATGGAGCTCGATGTGGTCGGCCTGCTCGAGACAGATTTGCACGTCAGTACCTGAGCGATCGTCCTTGTCCACCTGACCTTGGCTGACCGGTTGTCTGTGCTGCAGCGAACTGTCTTCGGAGGCCGCGATCTGTGAGTGGATTGTTGAGATGAAGTGCTAGGCAGCACGGGCTTACCGCTTGTAGGACACGGGTCATGGCAGAGGAGCTTGGTTTCGTGAGTGTTCTACACCACAGTGCCAGTCGTGTCTTTGCTCATGGAACAGTATGTGGATCTTGGACCTGGTCCGAACCAACACACGTGGGGAGCAGTTCTCCTGTCCAAAGTGAGCTAGGGCTTGCTTTCGTTTCTACACAATCGCTCATATTCGTCTCAGTTCCCCATCCTGGAGTCCACTCACCATCTGCTCCCCTCTCCTCACGGAGAGCTGGCCCCTGCAATCGTGGCCGTGCTGGACATGTACGGCACGAACGTGACGGTGGTCGTCGCGCACAACGGTCAAGGTGATGTGTTCACAACCAAAGATGGTCAGGTAGCCGCTGACGCTGTTCCTCAGAGGAGACCCCGTTGGACCGTGAACTGCAAGCCATCGAATTGGCCCGCATCATGTCAAGCTCTTACCCGCTCCCGGTAATCTTCCTCGGGTATGTTGTGACGAAGCCACTCGCATCTAGACGTGTGTATCTCGCCTGTCTAAGCATCGCTCTTGGTGACCCAACGTATTCTCTCCAGCTGCCCCGTATGAGATCATGGTGGCTGATGGACGCGTTCATGATATCGATGAGGAAGACTGGGACCGCTGGTAGGCCTCAGCTCGCGCCACTCTGAGATCTTCTAAGATGGTCACTGATTGGTTGCAGGTGCCAATACATCTTCTATCGCGGCCTATATCGCACGGCGTACGCTCGGGTGTCAAGGAGTACGATCACCGATACGGAGCTTCAAATTGGACAATTCATCCTCCCCAAACACGGTGTCAACGTCACCGACGACAGTCGCGATGCTCGGTACTTGCGTTCCCATAAAGAAGAATTCGCCGAGGACCATGTACGTACCATGCAGTGAATTCTGACCATACTGGGGCTTAATCTTTGCCATAGTGGTTCCCTATGGAGTACTACCCTGAACGTGGCGGCAGACGTGGACACTTCTATCACGTCTTCGACACGGTGAGATGCTTTCCTGCTTCCTTGGACACCAGCCACTGACTACGAATCAGCCTCTGTACTACAAGCTACCCGAGGGTGCTGTACTGTGAAAAGACTGTTGTACCAACGGAGCTGCTCTCAGCAAACCGATATCGATACATGGACTTTCTCTTGTAAATCCTGTTGTATCCGCTACCTCTGTATTCGGCTATTGACGCTGTCATCTTCTGCCTCGCTGTCATCCTCCTCTTCCTCCCCACTCTCATCGTCATCTTCCTCGCTCTCCTCCTCGCTCTCCTCGCTCTCCGTCTCCTCTTCCTCCTCCTCGTCGTTCGCGTCTTCGTAAAACTTGTCCAGGTCCATATAGTTGGTTTTTGCGCCGTTCTGGCGATTAGAGGAGTTCATATGTGACCCTGACGGAGAGAGAATGATGGGCGTGGTCCGTGCTGAGATCTGGCGGGGGACCGCGGATGCCTGCGATGATATTTGAGTGACGACAGGAGCTGTAGGTGCATCTTCCTCCGAGTCACGGAGGGACGGCTCTGTCCCCTCCTCCAACCAGTCGGGGAGGTGGCTCTCCAAGCTTTCTCTCCCAGTGACAGCCCCCAGAGTGCCGAACTGGAGACGGTCGTCGTCTAGGTTTGTTGGCATGAGTGTTTGTAACACCACTAGAGCATGTATGCTCACCATGCCGGGATATATCCTCCGATACACCCAGTTTACCCGAGAACAAGATCATCCGGATCTGCTCACGGCGAAGGGTGACCCCGGCCGTATCATCCAGAGGCTCCGCGACGCTAGCGTCGAGGCCCGTTAGGAGCGCCCCGAGCATGCGGCCACGGTCGCGCACATCAACCGACTGGTCATATCTCGCCAAGGCCAATGCGTGGCGGGTCAGCAACGCGAGCATGCGATTCGTCGGGGCAAGTACGAGCATCTTCGCAGCAAGTGTGAGTGTCTGAAGCTTCACCATCGGAGGCTACCGCATGCATTAGCGAACCGCCCACTCAATCGCAACTCAAAATAAGCACCTGCTCTGTAAAGGTCTTTACAGACTTGCGCAGCACGTCCGGTGCCCAGTCCGTGATGCCTTCAATGCCCTTTCCCCCACCGTTGGTCTGAACATCGTTCGGCGCATACTGCCCGACGAGCCAGAGGACGCACGCGCGCGCCTTCGGGTGGCGGATCTCGTCGATGCGCCAGGCGAGGCGAGCAATAATAGATAGCGGTGACGTCACTGGGTCGCCGTTCACAGGTGCGTCTTGTTGTTGCTGGAGGCGAATCTGAACAAGGGACTTGAGCACAATGACGGCATTCGCGACAATGCTGTCTGTGAAAAGGTCAGTGTGCGAAAGAGTGGCAAGAGAACGTCATCTTCACCGTGTTTGCTCTGGATGAAGCCCATCAGTGCACTGAGACAGTGTTGCGTTGCCTCCGGGACGACCCGCGCGCAGTATCCAATCGCCTGTATAGAGTCGGCGACGAGGGCATCATCCGCGTCCTCAGCGTAGGCCTGTCACAAGAACGATAAGCATGTCACGGGAGCCGCGACGGGGAAATGGTGACAGCCGACCGTGAACTCGCGCAAGAGGGCTGGATGTGTCTCAGGCGTGATGAGGGCACGGAGGAGGCGCACTTTCGCCACCTTCGTCTGCCGGACGTCGTCTGTGCGTATGAGGCACCGCGCATAGTGCGGTGCGATAGCATGCTACGTAACAGATTAGAGAAGAAGAATAAGGCACAAATACGGTTGGACGCACAGAGAGCGTACGCGAGGCGACTAGGAGATAAGCAAGGATTACTCGCTCGACTTCGCGCGAAGTATGGAGTAGGCGGAGTAGCGGAAGAACAATCTTGGGCGCTTCTGACGGAGGGGCAAGGTAGTAGAAAACGCGTGCCACGGCTAGCACAACCTGTAGAAGACATGATTATGCTCTGCCTCCCCATCTCACCTAGTACTCACAGCCGGGTTCTGTGATTGAAAGAGGGGCTCTGCAGAAGTGAGGAGGAGCCGGAGGTCCGGATCCACTTCGTCGCCTGATCGCGGCAGCATCGTACGCGCGTAGCGGATGAGCAAGTCAATCAGATCAACCTGGCCCCATTCATCGGCGTCGATGATCGTCCGACATAGCCGGCGATAATGAGGGTGGAGCAGGTCGAGGCGGGTAGGACAGACTGCAGTGAATGCATCTGCGACGGAGCCTATAGATAGCGGTGAGCGGTCACGCAGAAGGTTGGTGAGGACCTGTATAAGCTCAGGTTGGTGCGAGGGATCTAGGCTTTGGGTGGGTCACATGTACGTCTAGGTTCAAAGCGTTGATGAACGCACTTGTAGCATTTTGGAAGGGCGAGAGCGGCGGCTTTGCGGACATAGGGACTAATGTCAGTCGATGCCTTCTTGATCGCCAAGACGAGTATGCTTGCGATGACCGGCATGTTGAGCCCGGACAGCAGACGAAGGGCCATCGCTCGAATGAGTGGGCTCGAGTCTGAGAGGTCCTTCTGGAACGTGTTGATTGACAGAAGGGCCGTCTCGGGCTCGTGTTCAGCGTATCGGAGGAGATAGATGTAGACCAGCTTGCGGACTTCGAGGTTGTGCGAGGCGACGTTCTTCACTACCTGAGGGAAGAACTCTGAAACGTTGCGTCCCTTTGAGATGAGCTATGTGCAAAGGATGCGATATATGGCTCAGAAGTAGCGTTACATTCGGATGAGACGTACCGCGATGAGCCGCTTCATTGCCTCCAACTTTTCCCTATCACTGTTCGAGTCCAGCTGTTTCTTGATGTTCCTAACTTTGTCCTCAGGGTTGTCCAGATAGACAGAACTGGACGCTCTCGCGATATTGAGCTCGCGAGTCTGTTCAGACAGTGTCTCTTGCAGACGTGCGCCTAGCCTTGACGCATTCTCAGCTAACGAGTTGAAGTCCATGCTGCTGTTTGAGCGTACGAGGGTCATTCTCATAAGGATGATAATGAGATATATGAACACGGACCACTGCGTCACTCCGTAGCAAAGCTAGCCTTGTACGTTCACAGAGAAATATAATCGTGGGTGCAGCGAAGCTGTGTGAATCGCAACACCACAAGACTTGCCCTTCTGTTCTGCCTTGAAGCTACTCCGTGGAATTCCCAATAGACTGGAGACCTCGCCCCAGGGTGCAGCTGTTTGGAATGAACACTAGTCCCAGATGATTATGCGGCAACCTGACCCTGCCAGAGCCTGTCGCCCGTGGTTTGGTACGGTGACGAGTGGTGCCGCGTTGTGGTCGAGTATTCCCGAGTATTCCAGAGATGCCTTCTTCTTACACCCAAGTGATTTGACCACGAGTATACCGCAGTTAGACAACCCCAGAAATGCGACAGCGGTTGTGCCAGTGGTCAGGTCACCGGTGGCTGCGGTCAGGCGACCAGGCAGCGGAGCCGCGATGTACTGGATCTCCGATTTAAAGATCCCATCACTGATCAGTGGCCGAATGGCGCCACCCAGGCCTGACAATGTTTGACCACTTTGGAAACAGCCGAAACGACATAAATACCCGTACAAGATGGAAGGCGCAACAACGACACTCCATGCGATTGCTCTTGACAATATGAATAAGCATCGTAAGTCGGCTTCTCTCAGTAAGGCATTCCAGGTGCCACAGGAGATACTCGATGCCCTGTCGCCCAAGTCGAGGCGTGGCATCGAGAATTTGGGAATCCACCAACCAGGGGAGATAGACATGTACGTCCTCATCATTGAGTTTTTTCTAAGCTCTCATAATCAGCACTAGACCAAGCTCAGCCGTGCTCGCCGCTGTCCTCGTGTTGTTGTACGAAAAATCAGATGAACTCCGGGGGCTCCTCACCACCCGATCCAAGCTCCTCCGAGCCCACCCGGGGGAAACTGCCCTTCCAGGTGGAAAGGTTGATAAGGACGACGCCAGCCTCGTTTTCACCGCTGTCAGGCCATTCAGTTTACAATTCACATTCGCGGTCGCTAACTTACCTGATAGTTCCGAGAGGCGAACGAAGAAGTAGGGCTTCCGCGGCGCTCGCCTTCAATATACACCGTCTCCGTGCTCCGCCCGTTCCTCTCGAACAAGAAGGTCGTCGTTCGTCCGGTCATTGCCCTGCTAAGCGACCTTACCCTGCTGGACAAGTTGCATGCGAACGAGGCCGAAGTGGCGCACATCTTTGACCACCCTCTCGAAGCTATGCTGGACCCTGCAATCGCACTGAAAGAACCGCTTGTCGAGAAAGGGTCGTCTGACTGGCCGTATGAGGAAGAAACTCACGTAGGCTGATCGTTCTAGTGTGCCAGACCTGATAACAACTCGCCTATATAGAACACCGATGACCGCCGCCTCGCTTTCCTCGGCGACGCAACTTACCGTATGCACCGTTTCAGGAGCACAGCGTCCCCCGTGAAGGGACTGACCGCTGAAATACTCGTAAGCACGCCCGATCCTCGCGCCTTCATTCTCCCAGGCACTCAGACGATGTACGATGGCGTACGCGTAGATGACCGTCGCTGAGGTTGCGTACGCGAGGCCTCCCACGTTCGAGCGCTATGCTCCTGAGCAGATGACAGACTTCACTGCTGTCCTCCGCGCGCTGGAGCAGGCCGAGCATGGAGACCAACGCCACGCGTCCGGTACGTCTACGCCCATTGGCGTTGCAACGAATGTATCGCACGGCGCCTCGTAGTGTGCAGAGAGGCATCCAGACCGGCGACAATTACGTCTAGCGGGACAGGCGACCTCCGACGGGCACGCTCGTGGAGTCGTGGTGGAAGCGTGGGGTCCAACGGCCGCATCATTCGCAAATCGCCCGATGCTTATCAAGATATGTTGTACTTGTCGTCGTCGACCCGATCCCATTGAATACACTGTATTTGTACGCGGCCTAGGCCGGGATCGTTTATATGTAATAAGTCACTCAGCCTTGTGTCAGCAGTCATAGTGGGTAGAAAGCCGGGATCACCGAGGGTCAAGCTGCAGCACGATCATGCCTTCTAGCATCCCAGAATGACAACCTTTTCAACTACAGAACAACGCTGCGCTCCGACTGATTGTCGTGGGCGCGGCGGGTAGTGCGGCACTGGAGTCATGCGAGCCCGTACTATAATGCCGTGTGTATTTTGGCACGCCATCGGCGTCGCATTGAAATTCGTCGTGTGCTACGATATGTATACCTACGTATATCGATCGCCATCATTAGAATGCTACTGACCGTGGTATTCGGGCTTGCAGTAGCAGCGGGGCGGCGCTGTACCGTACTGGCCGCGCAGCTCGGACTGTGATTTCCCGTATATAACTGAGCTTCAACTTCAATGTAAGGACACTGAGTGACTCACCAAGAGCCCCTGGATTCGTTCAGTGCAAACAAGCTTTTCAACCAAGTAGCTGGCGGCGCGGCTTTGTCTCCCCTAGGCAGACCGGAAACACGCCCTTTTGAGGAGGGATAAGGACGGTCGTAGGCGCGGCTGGCGCCGTGGCGGCTGTCCAACGCACTCACGATCATTTGATCCATGCACCTCAGACGTTGTGGGAGCTTAATCAAAGTTAGGCATAATCTTCTCCTTTTCCAAGCAAGCTCTCAGTGTCTGGATGGACGCCCCCTGTTTCTGCCACCTCGGATCATCGCTATCAAGTTGTTGTTCAGCCACTAGCACCTGCCAGGTGGCCTGGGGTCAGCGTCCCGGGTAACGAGGTCGTCGCCCTTACAGAAAATGCAGCTCCTTTTACCTTGGAAGAAGAACGATAGCACCCTATTCACAGTGGCAGTCCCAGGGATTGAGTTAGGTGACAGCGGGCGGTCTCCTTGACTATGCGAACGTGGTGCCGTCCGAAGTAGTACGGGCCAGTGACGAAGAGGTACATCAGCAAAAAGGTCTCGCCAATACATGATCGGATATTACTGTGACTTGCAAGGCCACCATAGCCCGCTGTAGGTACACCTCAGCTGACCACAGCCGTTCGTAGCTATATCAATGGCTGAGAATGGATCAGGTAGTCTTGCAGGTCACGGTAGCCCTAACCCTGACTCGTCAATACCTGCATAGATATTGGCGAGCCCTTTTTGCTGATGTACGAACGGACACTGAGGATGAACGTTTGAACATTCGCTGCGAGATCCTCAAGTTTTGTCGAACAATTGTTCGGCTACTTCGTCATGGGATGTCATACCCATATCGTAATTGTAATGGGTTGAGCCTATCAGAACTATTAATCCGCCGCAGCGGCGAGAGACGGGCTGAGGGATTGATCTTCTGGACGAAGACTCATCAGTAATATATGCGCGTGCCATCGTATGTCTCCATCTCCATCAAGGCTTTCTAACACTTCCGACATGAACCCGCTGCTAGTCCACACACATTCGCCTCTTCTATGTGTTCCGAGACAGAACCGCCCGCGATCAGCGGTACTAGCGGGGCGCCTCTGTATCTCGATGTTCTCACAGTGCATCTAGATACGGAATAAACGTTCCCCGATCGCAAATCGGCGGAATCCCTCCCGCGTTCTCTCGCGAGCTAAGACTCCTGCTATTGTGTAGCGCAGGTCCGCAGGTGACGAATACGATATTCTATGCCTCATCCATCATACGCGGCGTGTGGTTCTCCCCGTATCAGAAGCTGCCCCACACTGGCAGTTCCTGCGGCAATACCACCCGGGAAATCCTGCAAAACAAACTCCAGGAATACACGGTAGTGGGGCTACTACCTGAGGTACGGCACCCATACGCCGCCCACGTAATGGTGGGTTGCACTCTTGGATAGGTATAAAGCCACCTGCAGTGCTACCGCCTCTGACAGACGACATTACCTTTCATCCTGGCTGACATGGAGCCCTTGATGCTGCCGTGTTCCCTCGTGCTCGCGGCCGTGATCTTCCTCGTAGTCCGAGGATGGACGACTACCAGGCTGCGACTGCCGCCAGGCCCTCGTCGGGTGCCACTACTCGGAAACGTGCACCAGCTTCCCTCCATGGGTCATCAACAGGCCTTTGCGGCGTGGGGGAAGCGTTACGGTACGTGTACTGATTTTCACCACTATTGCGCCCAAGATTGCTGAAGCGCCTCACGCCTCTAGGGGATGTCATTTACACACGTCTGTTCCGCACGCCAACTATTGTGGTCAATTCTATGACCGCCGCGCAGGAGCTTCTCGATAAGAGAAGCGCCAAGTACTCGCATCGACCGCGTTTCATTCTGCTTCAGGAGTTGTAAGGAAACCTAATGCCACCGTCTCGAAGGCAATGGCCACTCATAGACGTGCTCTAGAATGGGCTGGGATGTCATGACACACTTTTCGTATGGCGAACGCTGGCGGAGGCACCGGAAGTGGATCGCAAGCGCGTTCCAGGACAAGGATGTTCTATTGAGTTATCGTCCACTGCAGCGCCGAGAAACCTATATCCTTCTATCCAACCTCATGGACAGGCCTCAACAGTTCATGGGGCATATTAGAAGGTCAGCTGCCACGTACTCTATGTGCCGCTGATTAAGTCGCTGAGCTCCATCCTACAGATTCACAGCTGCCATGATCGTTGAGATAACATACGGGCACTGTGTCCAGTCCTCTGACGACAAGTACATCAAACTGGCCGAGCGTGCGACAACCGTGACCTTGGAGTCTGGAGACGCAGGAGGGATGCTGGTGGACTTTTTCCCGACATGTGCCCGCATTCATCAGGCGTATTTTCATCCTGGCTCATGTTGATCTCTAGTGCGGTACTTGCCGGAGTGGTGTCCTGGCGCTGGGTTCAAGAGGAAGGCAATTGCCGCCAGGAAGATCATTCAAGAGCTTCTCGATACCCCGTACGAGATGGTCAAGAGGGAAATGGTACTACCTGTCACCTCTCGCTACCCCGGGTTTCTCACTTCGCATGTCAGATCGACGGTGTAGCCCGCCCGTGCTTCACGGCGTCCCTGCTGGAAGAGAGCCTCTCAGCAGGGGCGCTCAAAAGAGAAGACGAACACGAGATCAAGGGCGCTGCCGGTCTTCTATACGGAGGTAGGGCTAGGCTATTTACGCTGTCGATCGAGATGCTCATTTCATTCTACAGCTGCAACGGATACAGTGAGGTCTCCGGCCGTCGTGCCATGTCTATGGAAATTGAGCCTATGATCCCCTCAGACAACGGCGGTACTTACGTCATTCATGCTCGCGATGGTCTTGCATCCCGAAGTCTCCCAAAAAGCCCGAGCTGAGCTTGACCGCGTCATTGGCACGGACCGATTGCCCGACTTCACTGACAGACCCTCGCTGCCATACCTTGAATGTGTCATCCGCGAGGTATTCCGGTGTGTCGGTCGAATTTCCTTGGGCATCATTGTACGCTCATCATAATTTACGCCTCTTAGATGGAGCTCGCCAGTGCCCCTCGGTAATATTGCACCCGGTACTCCTCCTACCCCTGACTCACGTCTCACTCAGGATTGCCGCATAAAACCATGGTACAGGATCAATATCGTGGCTTTGACATCCCAGCGGACGCAATGATCATAGCCAACATCTGGTACGTTCTCTATATACGACATCTCGGGCCGGTCTCCTCATACTGGATGCTCAGGGCAATGAACAACGACGACGAGATCTACTCCACCCCGGGCACGTTCCGGCCTGAGCGTTTCATGGAGATGGACCCACAGACCCTAGCGTCTCGAGATCCCCGGAACGTCGTTTTTGGGTTCGGCCGCCGGTGCGTCCACAGTGAATCACCGTGATTGTGATGCACCGTTCCGTTAATACGGTGCGGCCAATCCAGCGTCTGCCCCGGGCAGGAGTTTGCCGACTCGAGCATCTGGCTGGCGGCCGCGTGCATGATCGCCGCGCTCGACATCAGCCAGACCATTGACGCTGCGGGGAAGCACATCACCCCGCCTGCTGCGTTCGACGAGGTGTTCGTCAGGTAGGGATACCGGCTTTGACTGTCGATGAAGCTCACGACGCTCCGTAGGCATCCGAAAGACTTTCCTTGCGAGATCAACGCACGCTCGGAGAAGACCAGGACAATGGTTGCCGAATCCATTGCAAATCACGCTATGTAACACCATGTATGCACCTCGCTCGCAACTCTCATTTCCTCTGGTTCTCCCCCGCTATCATTCGGGCTCTGCACCTAGCTAGTTCTCCGTTATCTTTCGTTCACACACTGCATCTTCATCACGACACAGCGATTAATGGAATCACGGTATGGTTAAACACACTGCACTTCGCGTCTACAGGAACATCGAAATCGATTCTGAGTACGAGCCGCTGAACTCATGGTCTGTGGGCATAGTGTGTCACCTAGTGCAGCCGTAGCCAAACAGCCATGCCCATCTACAGACAGATGATTCTTTCACTATCCCGTTCATGTCTCGTAGTGACACGAGTTATTAATTACAACGAAGTTGCCTTGCGAGAACTGCCTGTTTGCCTGACGGCCGTGATGTTCTGAGACACTCTCATAACATGTACAGCGAGGAAGAGAAGTGCTGCCTAGCAACATATTCATTCATGTTATAAGTTAACAAGCTACTCCTAATCCACAACATAATAGTATAGTCGTGTACTGGTGTCGTCGGAAGGTCGTCGTCAACAGTCCATGGATCATTACTACGCTACAATAGATCGTCCACATGCTGCACACCGTTCTCTCAGAAAATATCGCTCAGTACCCGCCGCCGTAAGGGTTATTGTAGCCTGGCGGATCCAACGGCGCGGCCGAGTTGCGCTGGCCTGCAGCCACCGTCGCCCGCACCGCGGCGTACGGGTCCGCGTACTGCATCGTCCGGCTGACGCGCGGGGCTTCGCTGGTCCCCGCGCCAGGAGCGCCGAAGCCCGACGGCGGCGGGTCCGAGAACGCGCCATACGCGTCGATGCTTGGCCTCGGCTGCGCTCCTCCGGCGTACGAGCCAGCGGCGGGGGCGGCGGGGAAGGTCGGTGGGGTGTACGGGGTGTCAGCGAAGGGCGAGCGAGCGTCGTCAGAGCCGTCCACGGGCTTCGGGTTGTACTGCGACTCCTCGTCGCCGTAGTCGTCGCCCTCATGGGATGCGACCTCGGAGAATTCCGCGGGATGCGTGAAGGGCGGGTCACGTGGCCGCGTGGACTTTCCGCTGCGCCAGTTCATGATGGTGAGGATGAGCGACGCCAGCCAAAAGACTGCAAATGACAATTGGAAGGGGTTCAAGCAGACATATGAACACACATACCGAAGGTCAGCCAGAAGAAGACAGCCCCGGCCTTCTTGGTCGCACACCACCCACTCAGGCCGTTCTTGAAGCTGTCACCGAGCTTCGCGTGCGGATCGTTATTTGCATTCTTGCAGCCGGGCTCCGTCCAGGCTGAGATGGTGACAATGAAACTAACAGCGCGTCAGACTAGCTATCGTACTAGTAATATCAGAGAACGCACGAGATGAGCAGACTGATGGCGCTGCCGGTGCCGGTGAGGATGAAGCTGACGCGCAGCTCGCTGAGAGCACGCGCAAGCCGTGCGCCCTTGTTGTACTTCTCGTATATGACGGGAACGAAGAGTAGGAAGAGGGGGAACAATATGCCAGTCACAGAGACGAAGAGCGCGAAGCCCGTGAGCCCCGCTGGCGACTGACGTCAGCACTGGCGATGAGTCAGGGCGGAGCGACGTACATGGCCCGACCTTCCACTTCGCCTGGAATGCGGCGACGCTGGCAAAGCAGCACATTGCGAGGAAGTTGAAAAATGATTGGGATGCATGGAATATGATGGCGGGCTTTGAGACGATCATCTGTGCAAGCAAAGCTCGTCAGCACGCGTTGAAGCAGCTAGGGCGACCAGGAAAGATGAACCCAGATCCATAGTGTTGAGAATACAGGTATGAAGAGCAAGAAGACGAGGTATCCTCCCGTCTCTTCAGCCGTCGCCATAGACGCGTGGTGGGATGTTGAAAGGACATGAACATTACGTAACCAACGCGGGGGCGACGCTGTCATGGGCCAGGCGCCGCAGTCGGCGACCGGGAAGCGTCTGCCGGCGACGAAGAGAAGGGGCACTCACGTCGTCCTCGAAGGGCATCATTCCTGCGTTCCCTATCCCTCCGGTGCTCGACATGGGCATGGGCAAGGCCGGTTTCTTCTCGGGGAGAACACGGGTGACCGCATCTTGTATACTGTCGAGGAACGGCATGTTGCTTTAGCGTGGCGAGCTGCAGGGTGAGCTGCTGTGCCTTCTAGTGACAAGCAGAGGAAGTAGAGCGATGATCGCGAAGTGGTCGGGCAAGCCGGACCTGCAGGACTGGTGCTGATAACGTTCGCAATGAGGTGGGAGTAGAGAGCAGAGTCGTGATGATGCGTATTCAGGGGTCGCGTGGGCGGAGATAAACCACTGGATGCACAGCAACGAGCAGCGTACAGACGAGGTTTGCTAGGACAGCCTCGTCGAGCCAAGCAGTGAGCGCAGCAGTCAAATCTGTGAGCGCAGTGTAGTGGCCGCGCGACCGCGCCCCCTGCTTCCGTAAGCAGGCTTGCCTTCTTCGTCCACTTCATGATCGCCACAACCTGGCGGCGCGAGCCACTATTGATTCAATGGTCGCGGGCTTCGCTGCAGAGCTATCTCGGGATCAGCGAAGAAGGGGAAACGAATACCGCCCTGAACTTGGACGACGAGTCTCCCCGAGCTTTCAAGTTGCCGCGGTCTGGAGGTGCGGTTCGAACATGCATTATCTTTGCGAAGCTTGGGAATTGCAGTAAGTACACCCGTGTTACTTGGCATTGTATGACATGTATCTAAACGGCGTCACCGAGCAAGAAACATTACTACCCACCCAAGTTACGAACAGGACCGGCTACTAGTCGGTGCTCGTTTGAGGGCTTGGGGGGCAGACACGTACGATCTTGCGCAGCGTACATATGGAGTTTACTGGCCATATGATTGAAGCCCTCAGTGAGTCAGTTTATCGATCATCGCGGCTGCCGCTACAGGACCGCGCGCATTGGCAGGGACCTCTTCCGACGTGATCGCTGTAGGTTCAAGATTCAAGCACTTACGTGAAGTAGTCAACACTGGCTGGTGACTGTGAGCGTCGGCCCTCCGTGTGTTTCGGACCCTAACCTGGCTTATACACACGGCGGTAGGACGGATATAAGGCTGAAAGTGAGTGCACGCGAGGTGCTGACGCGTCTGTGGCTGTCCGGCTGTGGCTACATGCCGTAGCCGCAGCGCTCAACTCAGGCTCCTTTTCGCCCCTCCGTCTGCCTGAGTAAAACGGTGAGAGCCACACGCGACATTTTCCTCCGTGCATCGACTCTCCGACATCATGAACCACGATACAATACGGGGATCATAGGTGACCCAATGCCCGACTCAGCGGACCGCCCGCCGATAGTGTCTTCGTGGGTTCCCGCCGGGCTTGGGATACGCGCTCAAAATTTCTCAGGCAGACAGGTCATTCAGTTACCAAGGGATCTTGGAACGGCCATGTCGAAAAGTGCAACGCTGCTTCGCTCGTTTCCGAACCGCGTTTCTAGTTGAAGCCGGAAGACCTGCTAGTGTCCATGCCGCAAGGCCCTCTGGCATTCGACCTGCTCTGCAAATGGATGGCGAGGTTTCTGGGCGTCGCTTCCAGGTCTGGCACGCTGACATCTTCGATTTCAGAACCCACTGGCGGAACAGCGCTATGAACGAGAGCTACGTCGCGCTCCGCCGTAACTATTGGGCGTGAGGGTCAACAAGCACCTCACTGGGCTTATACGCGGCGTACGCGATCTACGTGACCTAGTTACTTTCGGACCTGTGGCCTAAAGCAAATCAAGCCGATCGCTTTGGCATACAAGACGGTCTGAACAGGTCCGACACAAACACCACACGTGAACGTGAGAGGGACCGACGGTCTTCACGGCATTTTCCCGGCTTTCCCCTCCCCGGACCGGTCACAAGATACTACTGCAGCATTACTGTCCCCGAGACGGCGACAGCTGGAAGAGCGGGATGCGTGGCAGGGAAGATGACGAGACGGGTCGTATGAGGCAAGAGACTCGCGCAGCAGCAGCCTTCCTAGCGCGCCTTCAAGAGAGCCGTGGTTAGCAGTCCGCTCCGCAGCGAAGCCGCACTAGGCCACGACGCCCTGGTGTTCCCTGGGCGGAATTACCCCAGCCTCCGATGCTGCTGCCTCGGCGGCGAGCCCCTACATAGTTTATGTCCTCCTACGGCATATAACGACTCTGAGTTCCAGCCGTTGCCTTCGGGCTCACCTGTAGTGTTGATAGCAATGATAGGCACATCTGCATCTAGTACCGTCCATTTCGCTAGCTTACGTGAGAGCACCATACCCGTACACGACATATGTATGCCCGGGGACCGCTGAGCGACGAGGGACGCAGACTAGCGCAGACTCAAATCCGAGAGGGGTTCCAGGGTCGTGGCCACCATCACGTGTTTGCGGTCGCACGCGTCTGTGGCTGCCACCGCTGTGGCTGGCCGCTGCAGCCACAGCGCGGCTTCGCTCCTCCGCCCAACTCGAACATCGTGCACACGGTATCCGGCTCTCTCAGCATCGCGGCACGTTGGTGGCTGCCACATTTGTTTCCGAATAAGGCGACATCATTGTACTCTCCAGCATCAGTGCTCAGCACCCTCATCACGACCTCGCCACCGCCCAATCACATATAATCAGGCTTTTGGACGTCGAGGTGGGCGACGACCTCGGTGCGCGCGAAGCTCGCAAGCTCTTCTTGGAGCGCAACGCGAATTCTCCAGCTCCTAGTGAGGCGGAAATCGGTACCCTTGCTCTGGGCAGTGAGGAGGGCGGCCCTCCCGTCTACGAAGTCTATCACCGTACGATTTGTGCCTGGTTGCGGAAGGACAGGGAGGGGGAGGAGTTCAGAGACCAGGCAAAGTTCAATGAGTGGAGCCATATGCGGCTGGTGATGAAGACCGTGGGTCGACCTCTGTCGTCCTTCAAGTCCACGAAGGAGATGGTGACCGCAATTCGCGATGCGATCATTGGTGCGTAGCCTATTTACTGTCATTCATTCCGTCGTGATACTCACCTGACATATCTTCCAGGGCACAAGCTTGCGTTCCTTGCCGGACTTATCCATCGCGATCTCAGCGACGGGAACGTCATGATCCATGATGGCGATCCGTTCAGCGGTTTCTTGCTCGACCTTGATTACGCCCTCAATTGGATGGAGGCACTCCAGATAGCTGGCTGCAAGCCTGTCGACGAGACGACGTGGACGGCGTATGTAAAAGAATATAACAAAACGGTGGCCGAATTCACACGGCCTGCATCTACTACGGAAAACATACCTACCCTGGTCGCAGGGCGTACGGGGGGAGATGGTGGTGCGGAGCGGGGGGCGAAGTGGACGCAGAGAATGAAGATGAAGGAGCGGACGGTGCGTTCTACTCTCTTATCATGGGGCTTGCTTGGCTCATGCCCATCGGACAGGGAACCTTGTTCTTCATGGCCGCTGAGATTCTGAAAAAGTGGTTTGCTCATGACGTTCGTCATGACCTAGAGTCAGCCGTATGGCTCCTGTTGTGCATGGTGCTCCGTCACACGCTGCAAGTCCATGCCGGGACCACGAAGGAATACGAGCGCTATGCCTTGTACATGGAGTATTTCGATGCAATTACCGAACTAGCCAGCTTCAAAAGCAAGAACTCGTTCATGCACAATCCCATGGAGTGGCATGTGAAGAACAACACACCTCTCACGAAGCTCATGGGCGATCTCTGGCTCCTAGTCCACAAGCAGAACTGGGCCCCAGAAGTGCATGGCCCGCAGCATACCTTGACGTATGAGAGCGTCTTGACAGCTTTCAACCGGGCCCTCGCCTCTCCGGATTGGCCAGAGAACGACGCCGCCTTGCCGTTCACACTTCCTGGCGATGGCAAGAGCTCCGGCTCAGCCCTTCCTCAGGATGGCAAAAGCTCCGGCTCAGGCTCTCGAGGAACGAAGCGCCCAAAGGAGGCCGATGCAGAGGGCAAGGATGGTGACCCGGCCGACGAGGGAGAGCAGCCTGCAGCCAAGAAGCTCAAGATCCACCCTAGCCCGCTTCGGAACGAGGTTGGCGCCAACCCGTCTGTTGAGGCCTCGGATAGCGATGACGTGTTCAACTGATCCATACCTGTACGTCTTTTTCTCTTGTCCATGACCCACTCTATCTATTGCACGCGTGTACTTGTAACATAGATTCTGAGATTGCCTGAATGTCGTGTCTCTGTACTCCCAACTTGAAACCATCCCCACTCCGTACTTCCTTGCTCTGTGTGTTATCTATTGTCGTCGGACGTTGACTGGAGTCTGTACGATGTGATTTACGAGCGGCATATCTAAGCCTTTTCCACTGCTCTGCTACTCGTTGACGCTGAGCGAACGGACGGTGCACCACGACCGTACGTACCACTAGCGCCACGATGCCTCTGTGTTGGTCACCAATACGTACGTAGACCAGGCGGTGCATCGCCCTGCTTTTGGTCAGAGGGTGCAGCCTCAGGATAATGCATTCTCGGCCTTACTCTTCTTTTGGGACATCTCTCGCTGCCAGTGCAATTCTCCATTGAGAAAGCTTGCAACTTGCGTGACGTAGTCGGCCTGTGGCTCCACCCCAGCGGACAACTGTCGATCGAAGATCTGCAACGATGCCGGTACATCGCCAATGAACATGCCCGTGTTCATTGTATCTTGCATTCAGTCCAACGGCCGCATGCCCTCGTTCTCCCGCACATCCGCCAAAATGTTGCTTCATACGCCCGCCTTGAACGTGGACGTGGGGGACCACGGCTCGAGCGTGGGCTCCTGCTCGATCACGCGTCCTCGGAACAGCCCTTGCGCGGGATAACCGCCGCCGCCTCGATGAGGCGAAGGTGAAGGAGGTTGGCGCGTCTGTAGAAAAGGTCATCTCAGTGCCAAGGCTCTCGCCGTACATGCTCGGAGACATGGCCTGCGGAGGATCGGCGGGGCACTGTCCAGGCATCAGGCTCCTCAACAACTCGCCATGGATAGTGGCGAGGGACCTGACCAGCGATAACAATATCATTGTCTCACATACCTGTTTAGATGACTGTGCAAACGCCACGAGGAGAGCCCTCTCTCCCCGTGCAGGACAATCGCCTTGCATATGCTGTCCGCTGCAAACCACGAACGTGCATGAACTCCGACGAGATCTTCGTATGCGCGAAGAAGCGCCACATCGTGCCGACGTCGTGAAGGAGGTACGAGAGGTAGTACGTCTCGCTGTCGTACGTCCGGCTCGGGAGATGTGTCTTCACAGCTGCGTTACCTTCCTCTTCCCCGCGGAGGCCAGCGTGCTACTGGTCGAGTGTGAGGACACGTATACGCGGTTCCTGTGGATGTACGTCTGCTCGTCGGGTTCGTCCTGAAGATCACGTAGGTTAGTCGCCGGAGGACACCAGACGGCAAGGTGGGTTACTTTGACAAAGTCCGTCACTGCGCAAACGACTGCGGAGTTTGGTAAGGGAAAATCGTCCGCAATCAAGGCATCGTGCTTAGGATTAGACCGCTTGTGGGAGGCTGATACTCTTTGAGCACGCACCAGTCTGTCGGAGCATAGTCGAAGCCATGAAATGCAACATCATTGCGCATGGGCCTGTCAAGTGGTGTGCCATTATGTGTGATAAGGTTGTAAGGGGATACTGGGTGCGATCCTCGGTGAGTGCTGAGAAGGCGAGGGTCGATCGTGAGCAACATACACCTTGTGAGCGTCCAATACGTGTCCTCGAAGCTAAGGCCAAACGTGAGTGCGCGTGCATTCTTTGATGGCCCGTCGCTCATCCAATGACCTGCATGTCGCCGTACACCCGCATGACTCACGAGCATCCATCGCAATATCCTCACTGGATCAGGGAGCACGATGAGCACTTGCACAAGAAGGTTGCCGTCAACCCCGCACACTAGATATCCCCACGCACTGAGAAACACACATTGAACGACGGTGACTTGGATATGGAGGAAAAACACCTAGACACAGTACCAATACAGAGAAGACAGGTGTTGCGACGTTGTGATCACATCACGCACTGGCAACCTCAGGAGTCAGCGGAGGAGGAAGTGGTTGCGACCACTACAGGCCCGAAATGGGTTCGGCGGCAGCAGCAACCAGGGATCGGCAGCTTTTCATTTCCTGCTAAGTAGCGGGCTCTGGAGACTTTGTCTTTTTTTCCTGTATTCACCACGGCTAAAGGTCAGCTCAGCCGACCGCGACCGTGGTGCCGCGCCTCTTGTCTATAGCGTTGCATATCGTCCTTTCTACTGACACATACTCCGCTAGACGGTAAATTGGATCAACACAACGATCAAGACTCATCAATGATTCGACTCACGCCGCGAGCTCCGGTGGTCGCGCGCGAGATCAGCATGGTCTGTCTGCTTGGAGATGAAAGCGTCGGGAGGGACTCCCTGAGCTGAGGTCAGACGACTGAATCATTCAGCAACGAGGTCACACCGGCAAAGAGTCCATATCAACGCATCTGACAGCACAACTTGAGGTTAATGGTCCACCGGGTTTGCAGGGCACTTCAAACTCCGCGGTGGCTGAGGTGGCGCAGCGTCTGGCGCCCGCCGCGCGTCGCGCGTACTAAGTGTTTGATGTAGCTAGATGGGTTGCTGCGCACACGAGCGGGCGGAAACGCTGGGTTCGCGGTGCGTACTACTACTGTATCATTTCGACCATAGGTTCACGGGCTGTGACCTGTGACACCTTGAACAAGTAGGCGCCCTGGTTCAGGGTTCTCGGTGACCTGTGACAACGCGACGTTCACCCTATGTTGGGCCCCGCAGGGCCGCCCGGAGACCGTTTTGGGACCTGTGACACCCGGAAAAGCAAGTTCAGGGACCATGACAGGGGACAAATGAACTTAAACCATGTTTCACGAGGGCCTGTGACATGTGACTGAACCTATGGTCGAAATGATACAGTATCTTTGGCTTCGGACCTACGATCATGTCTTACAAGTCGACACTGTGACCTGGCAGCTTGACAACCAAGACGACGACGACGTTTATGAGCGCGCCCGTTTGCTACGCCGGGCCGCTAGCATCCTGGAAGCACAGAACAACGTGGCCGAGCCACGTTTCATGGCGAACGCGCTGCGTGTGACCCGTGGAGCAGCCCAGTTTGCTCGGGACATCGAGAAGCATGAGCAACGACGCACCATGCCGGTGACGAACACGCGAGAACGCGGCCAAGCCTTACCTGCCAACGTCATCGGATACAAGTACATAGCTCCCCGCGAATGAGTAGTTGCCATGTAATCATATGAACACGTCACCGAAGCGATCCCCCAGTGTACTGATCGAGTGAAATGATCAATACAAAATGTTATAATGCAGTGTTAGTGATCGTTGTTAGTGTCTATCGTAGCTTGATTATAATATACTATTATACCGGTATGTGCTCGTATGTGTCTCAGGGCCCACCAACTACATGCCTAAATTTGTAATATATTATATGCTTCATGTGTATATACTTTGCGCGGGTTCGTACAAGATAGATCTAGCTACATCGAACAATATTGCGGTCGCCCTGCACGACTCGGACTTATACGCGCGACGCGCGGCGGGCGCCAGACGCTGCGCCACCTCAGCCACCGCGGGGTTTGAATTGCCCTGCAAACCCGGTGGACCATTAACCTCAAGTTACAGTGACAGCACAGAGAGCGAGAGCCTAGAGGGTTGGAAACGGCGCGGGTATTAGGTTGGTGTCGGGACCCAGAGTCTCGTCAAAATGCACCGCGGCACGTGCACATCTAGACCTGTGGCTATCATAATCCACGGCCCGCCAGCGCCCGTGCGCCACAGCACTTTGAAGTTGCTCCGGAGTCCTACAAACGGCGCCCTTCCGAAGGCTCAAAGCCTCAAACTATCAAATTTCTACCTCAGGTGTTGGGTAAAAAGCAATCGTTGTCTCTAGATCTCGGCTCGCCAAATTCGTCATCGGGATCCCCAACTTCACTGCCCATTCGGAGGCAACGCTATTGTCGCTACACGTGGCTGGCGGCCATGTCGTGCATATGTTCAAAAAGGTATCCCTCCAGTTCCGCTTTTATCGCCGTCACCCAACTGCGTATTATCCACCATAGCGCATCGTGCGTCGCCAAAATTGCGCATGTTCTCTGCTGAGGACTCCAGCGCATACTGTGGCCACTACATATCTTACAAGTCCTCGGATATGGAATATGGTACCCACTCCTTGAGAAAGAACAAAACAGGTGCCACTCCATACTGGAAACTGCTCGACACGAGCGAAATGAACAGATTGCCGTGGACGCAGGAAATCGGAGGCAAGATCATTTTGTGCAACGAACCTGTTGAAGAGTTTCTCGACATCTTTGTACCCGGACCCGGGCCCTCGAAACAGCTTTTTGAGAAGAGCCTGATGGATGCCTTTCAGGCAGTTGACTTCAACAGCAAGCGGGGTGAAGAATTGCCGAGATTGGTGCGTCGTGTTTGTGTAGGGCATGGAATACAACGTCTCAAGGTCTCATATGTATAGATCAGCGGACTCAGGAGCCTTGTGCACGAGTTCGAGGCCGAAACAAAACCTGCCTTCACTGAGGGAAGCCGGTGCCGGGTCCCATTCCCACTGGAGGCATGGGACCAGGATCGCCAATACACCATGCCCGGTATTATCATGTCGCTTCCCGGTAACACCGACGCCAAGTGGGCACGTGCATGGCCTGGAGTTTCGACCGTCTTCGAGGTCAAGGCGGACGCGTCCGAGGACCCATTTGACGAGGACTCGGATAGCGCTACGATCAGGACGGACGTGCTGCCCACATATGGATTAATACAAATCTCGAAGAGCGCGCGGAACCTGCTGCACACACACCAGTTGCTCTACGCGTACGTCGTCGGCATCTACGGTGACAAGGCTCGGATATACCGCTTCGACCATGCGGCCGGTGTTGTATCGAAGGCGATCGACCTCAAGAAGGACCCATATCCGCTGTACAACTTTCTGTGGCGGTTCTGCCACTGCGAGCATGGTGGTCAGCCCGCGTCGAGTTCCCCACAGGTGGTGACCCCTCCTCCCGCCGAGGCCGCTGGCAGCACACAGCCGTTGACTCCGTCGAACACTGAACCTTTTCCGGTCGCCAAACAGCAACGCACCGCTGAGCTCGGAGGATTCTTGGGCATGGATCCGACCATCGCTGTCGCCTCCGAGGCAGATTGCGACAAAATCGACGAGCTGCTACAGACGTCGAGCCCCCCACAGAAGCGGCTCACGAAGGACGAGAGGAAGTCTTGTCGATGGGTGGCTGTCGTGACGGAGTACAATCCCGATGGTTCGGCGAAGACTACGAAGCGGTATATCATGTACCGGGTCCGCTTCCTCGCTCCGAGGTTGTTCTCCCGCGCGACGAGAGTCTCAGATGCGTACGAGGCAGAGACGTGGGAACGGCGGACCATCAAGGATGCCTGGCGACAACTCACGCGAGACCGGGAGGACGTGCTTTACGACCAACTACGTGATGCGCTGCGGCAGCGCAACGACTTGGAGAAGCTGGTGGAAGAGTGCAGGAACTTCGGCTTGTCATACGACCACTTGAGCTCGACAAACGACGGCAGCGAAAGTCCCAGCGACGCTCCGCTGGCCTCTTCCGCGGCCGACAAGGCATCCATAAACGAGCTGAACGATGAGGGGGCGCCAATTCTCGCAGACGAACTCCCAGCTGTAAGCAACGGACCACTGTACGGGCTTCCAGACATCAAGGTGGGTGACGACCTCGGCGCGCGCGAAGCTCGCAAGCTCTTCTTGAAGCACAACGTGAACGCCCCGTCTCCTAGCGAGGCGCAAGTTGATTCCCTCGCTCTGGGTGAGGAGAGTCGCCCTCCCGTCTACGAAGTCTACCACCGTACGATCTGTGCCTCGTTGCAGAAGAACAGGAAGCGAGCAAATATCAATGAGCGGAGCCACATGCGGCTGGTGATGAAGACC
>MPVS01000027.1:0-115194 GCA_001931775.1 Fomitopsis pinicola
TGCCAGGTGGGGGTTGCTCTGCCAGCCGGCAGCTGCCGTGCCGGCAGGGCGCTTGGCAGGGTGGCAGCGGCATGCCGTTCACATTACCCGTCAATCAACTTACTCGCTACATGTTTACACGGCAACACGTCTACTCCCTCCATCCCTCGTCATGTGCCCCTCTGAGTTGTGCTTCTGAAGAACCGCATTACGGCGACCTATTAGGGTCGCATAGAGGATGAGCAGCGACTTCGAGCCTGAGTCTCGGTGGCCGAACTTCCAGTTATCTCACCGCGTTTCCCGTCTATTGCGTTCATTCAGGCGCGACAACAAACCTTCACCACCCGTGGATTACAGCTACTACGAGTTAAGTGGTCTTGACGAGCAGCACAATGCCGAACCTCCTACCGACGAAGAGCGAGAAATGTTGCGGAGAGTGGCTGATGTGGTACCGTGGAACGCGTTTCGTGAGTCTCATTACGTCTTCAAGTTGTCCGCCAATGGTGATGATATCTCTCGCCTCTCAGTGATAGCCTTCGTTGAACTCGCGGAGCGCTTTTCCTACTACGGTACCACCGTGGTGTTTGTGAGTCACATTCAGGGCGTTATTCCCAGGGCAGAGCACACACTGAGCAGCATGACAGACTAACTTCATCCAACAACCGCTTCCTCCGGGGTCACGCACAGGTGCTGGCTATGTCAATGAGCAATCTGGGGCTCTTGGCCTGGGACAGCGCGCCTCCACCGCCATCGGACTGTTCAACACGTTTTGGTATGCGAACTGCATCGTTCTGGAATACACGGGGTTGATATTGAGGACTCCAGGATCTATTTTATGCCTCTCCTTGGTGCATACGTAGCAGACACGCGATGGGGACGATTCAAGACGATCTGCGTTGCTGTTGGCATCGCTCTCTTGGGTCATGCCGTTCTTGTTGTCGCCGGGCTTCCCAGAATACTCGAGCATACGAGCACAGCGTTGACCTACTTCCTCGTCGCTTTGGTTATTATGGGTGTCGGGACGGGCGGGTTCAAGTCGAACATCTCCCCATTAGTCGCGGAGCAGTATACGAAGACGAAGATGACTGTTGCCACAGCTGCTCACGGAGAGCGTGTCATCATAGACCCTGCCATGACAACAGCTAGGATATACATGGTTGGGCTCTCCGTCCAGACGTTTTCTAGTTTGCTGATGATGACACGCAGTACTTCTATTTATTCATCAATATCGGGGCATTGTTCGGACAGATTCTCATGACTTTCTCGGAAAAGGTGTGAGAGATAATAAGGACGTACGCTGGAGATGAGTCTAACTGCCATCTCAGTATGTTGGCTACTGGCTCGCCTTCCTGCTACCGACGCTCGGCTTTCTGCTCTGCCCTCTTGTCCTGTTCGTCGGGCGCAATCGCTACGTCCGCTCTCCCCCGTCGGGTTCGATGCTCGGTACCGTCTATCACATGTTCCGTCACTGCATGCGCGGAAAGTGGTCGCTTAACCCTGTGGCAACCTACAGAAAGATGACAACGCACGACTTCTGGGATAGTGCAACACCTAGTGCTCTACCTCCTGATGCAAGGAGGCCAGGATGGATGATCTATGATGACAGTTTCGTAGACGAGGTCATCAGGGGTGTGCAGGCATGCAAGGTGTTCCTGTGGTATCCAGTTTTCCGTATGTACCGTTACTTCTCATCGCCCTGCAATGCTGCTGAGCTGACGCCTATCGGCCCAGACCTCACGATGAACCAGATGAACAGCAACCTCATCTCACAAGCAGCAACAATGGAAACGCACGGCTTGCCCAATGACATACTCTCGAATCTCGATCCGCTGTCGCTCATAATCCTCATTCCTTTGTTTGACTACTTCATCTATCCATTCTTTCAGCGCCGCCGCATGCGCCTCACCCCATTGCGCAGAATCACCGCCGGCTTCTTTGTGGCTTCGATAGGGATGGCGTACACCGCGTTTGTGCAGCATCGCATCTACGCCACGAACCCCTGCGGAGAATACGTCTCCACCTGCGTGGATGATGATGGCCGGAGACTCACGAGCAGTCTGAGCGTCTGGATGCAGACGGGGAGCTACGTCCTCATCAGCATCAGCGAGGTGCTTGCCAGTGTCACAGGTCTCGAGTATGCGTATACGAAGGCGCCGAAAGGCATGCGGAGCCTAGTCATGTCGGTCTTCATGTTCATGAGCGCCATCGCAAGTGTGGTGGGCGAGCTGTTTGTCGGTAGGTAGTCCCCTATCCCAGAGAGCTGGTTGTCTCATACCTTCTCCCTTGCAGCCCTCTCCGCGGATCCATTACTGGTATGGAACTACGCAATCTTGAGTGTTCTAGCCACAGTGGCTGGTGTACTGTTCTGGCGACAGTTCCACGACCTGGATGCTCGCGAGGATGAGCTCAATGGCATAGGAAGTGCCCGACTCCTTTCTTCGGACCACGAGGGTTGACATTGTACATACCGTATACTACACAGGATGCACCTCCTTCCTTCTCTTATGTAGACTAAGGCATAATTTAGGTGCCCTCGTTCAGTGGAAGTTACGGATATTGTGACATTTTACACCAACCGTCTATAGCAAACTATAGAAGACTGACGACATGGCCTTCGATAGCTCAGTTGGAAGAGCGTGAGACTGTAATGGATACCAAATCATCTCAAGGTCACTGGTTCGATCCCGGTTCGAAGGATGTTCTTTTGCTTGACGCAACTCCTCACCGCTTTCTAAGCTTCTTGCTTGTAGTTGTCCCAGACTCCATCCATGTCTGAGATACGACTCGAGAGCGAAGTGCAACCCTCGTTGATTCCAACCCTGGACCCATCATATTTCCATCCGAGCAAGCCAGAACTCGCATTTCTGCGCCGAGCAATATCAACGGATGATGAAGAGATGCGGGAAAGAATCATGGAGGTACAGAAAGAGTGAGTATGACGAATCACGATCCCCTGTGCTGCCATTACTCACCAGATACCAAATGATTGTTGACTGGGGCTCTACAGTGCCTAGTACGCATGCCCACATAGTGGCCCGCACTCGGGTGATGCAAATT
The DNA here is from genome assembly GCA_001931775.1 of Fomitopsis pinicola. Lineage (NCBI taxonomy): Eukaryota > Fungi > Basidiomycota > Agaricomycetes > Polyporales > Fomitopsidaceae > Fomitopsis > Fomitopsis pinicola. The sequence continues at coordinate 3,037 of MPVS01000027.1, forward strand.
ACCACACCAGTGCGAAGTATCCATATCCATGCATACTAGGATTCCATCATGTCGCCCTCATGATGTCTGAAAACCCAATCTACCAGTCGGTTCTGGACAGCGGGAAAGCCGGGGGAACACTATTCCTCGACTTGGGGTGTTGTAGTACGTCGTCTCCATTCTCCGCGTCTGCCAGGCTCGTTCTCGTGCTGATTGCGGCCGCGAGCACTTCTAGTGGGCACTGACGTGCGCAAGCTAGTCTACGATGGGTACCCCGCGTCGTCCGTCCTTGGATGTGATGTACGACATGACTACATCGACCTCGGATACAAACTCTACCGCGACGAGGACATCTCTCAAATCCGCTTCTTCACCTCTGACATCTTTGACGTCCTGCCATCGTTCACTACTGCAACTGAGGCAGGCCATCACACGAAGATCACGTCGCTGTCACAATTGTTAGGTTCGCTGACCCACATCTACATCGGTGCAGTCTTCCACCTGTTCGAGGAGTCTACCCAGTACGCCATCGCCTTGCGACTCGCCGCACTGCTGAAGCGGGTGCCTGGGGCGGTTATCTTCGGGAGGCATCAAGGGCTAGCACAGGAGGGGATGATCGACGACCCTCTAGGCAGGTAAGTACGTTTGGGCAACAGCCATGGGAGCGGTATATGCATGATCTTACTCACTACACGTTGGTTGATGAAGGGCGCGTTTTGGTCACTCGGAGCATTCTTGGCCACTCATGTGGAAGAGGGTGTTCACGGAGGCGGAAGGGGCAGAGTTTGCAGAAAATAGGGTCAAGGTGGAGGCGAGGCTGTCAGACACGATCTGGCAGCGCGTTATTGGCGAGAAACGTCGAGGAAGCATGCTTGTTTGGAGCGTGTACGTGGTATGAGTACTGCAAGCATGCATCAAACCACAACTTGGCCAAATGCAGCTGTGACGATGATCTATGAGCTACTGATGTCCCTCCTGCGAGGCAGCCACCACCATCCGATAGCGGCAGTCCACCCAGGGCCACATGGTTTCGTCTGGCCTACGCTATGACCCAGAACAACGTTCTCGACGCGATGCCACCAGCCTTTCGGGATAAACAGTGTTTCGCCTTCCTGTAAAACGCAGCTATAGCCTAGCTGGGATATCGCATCCACAGACCTTGAGGGCGTGCCCGGATCCGCGACGATATTGAGGCTGTCCCCGTGCTGTGAAGGGCTGAGCGACAGGTTGATTAAGGACGTGTTCTGTAGCGCATGGTGCCCATCGGCCCGCATCACAAATTCTCTCGCGTGTGGGGGGAGGAGGAATACGTGTTTTGCATAGCGTGCTGGCGCCGAAGAGGCGTACACTTGGTATAGATTGAAATAAGGGTCGTAATGGAGAGGGGTAACCTGACAACTTACATTGAACGAGAGTGAGCTAGGAAAGTGAGAGGTAGCGTACCGCGCCTGCAGGTCCAATGAAGAAGCTTGTTTGGTACAAATCGATACAAGCATGATCGTTCTGCATGAGGGGTGCAAGGAGGGTGGGCGGTCGAATGATATCTGCTAGGCCCTGTATCTGTCCGTTTCGTGAAATGTTAGTACTACTACAGCGAAAGCTTGATTGAAGAGTAGTGAAGGCTCACGTCATCGCTCGCCCGCCATTGCGCGAGGTACAACTGTCGTCCACTAACTTTGCCTCCAATCGACTCGTCGCTTTCTAACCAATCAAGGTAATGGCCGAGTCGCATGCTGATTTTTTCGAAGGACCCCGCAACAACTTCATCGTAACGACCCATTTCGACTTCGATGATTCTTTCTTCTGCATCCCGCAAGCGGCTCAGTAGCTCATTTGCCATCGATTCGTCCGCCCGCGCTGGTGACCGGGTGCGTAGTGGAACAGCCCGAGACGACTGAGCATACTCGTAGAACTCGGAAGGATCTCCAGTCAGTATATCCTGAACAGGCCGAGGAGATATGCAGTGGCTTCGATTCGGATGATTCGCCGCCTGGGAGTGTATGAATGCGAACGGCCGTCGCAGATCCCCTCGACGCTTCAATCCAGAGAACACGGTCAGCATGGTTGTCTGGCAGTGTACGGTTCGTTCCGCCCCCGAGGCAATTTGTCTTTGTCGCTATGAGGACGTGATCCCGAATATTGAGGAGATCCTGAGTAGTATATACCGACGGGCGCAACATAGCAGTGAACGCGAACGAGGATGCAAGGGTTTGCCACAGGCCAAAAATTCAGTCGGCGCAGAGCCAGGTAGGCCTTATCTTTGTTCGGCGCTCAAGCGGAGATCTACTGGAAGGGGGAAAGTGCCACTTGGTCAAGTCCGTCTGAACTCCGCTTGTAACTGGTGGCACGAAGGGACCAGTAACTCTCCCAATTCTGTTCCCCTCTCTCCTTGCACCTGTTTTCTTTGTCCGCTGGCCTAGGAGAGGCTCGTGGCGCGCATTTCGCAACTTTATTCTTAAATATTTCCTGCCGTGCGCCCTAGAGACCGCATTTAGCGGAGCTAGGACGAGTGGCCAATCCTAGCCTGTCCTCTGCGGATTGGAGCTCGTGCGATCCACGACCACATACAGTCTGGAGACTACATATCTCGCAATATCGCCCTCATGTCTTTCCGGTCGCCTTGCCTCGCTTTCTGAACGTTCTCCCCAGTTCTGCCATGTCCAATGAGACCCAGAAGGCCGACCAGATAACGTACAGGTTCTACACCAAGCTCAGTCTAGTCGTCCATCATGCTAGGGCAACCTTGGAGGCACCGGCGGAAGCCAAGGTCGACAAGTGGGTAAGCTGAAACCTTCCTTGTGCCCGTACAATTACTCACACATAGTAGTTCAACTTGGAAACCCCAGACCCGGAGATATTCAGGGAGCAGACCCGTCCCTATCGCAGTATCTCGACACTTGAACCTGTACCCGCTTTCCAACTACAAGTCCTCCTGTGCATACCCGACTTGGCGAGCAACCAAGTTCTTGTGTACAACGCACCCAACTCATCGAGGTTCCGCATTGACCCTACACCGACGCATGTCCTACTCGAGTCGTGGGACCTCAGCTTCCGCCCTGAACCGTACCGGAACGACGACCGCTCAGAGATTACACCGCCAACGATATACAAACATGGTATCTCGCTCTTCAGGAGCATCTTCACGCTGCTCCGCATCCTCCCTGCTTGGAAGCTTGCGCGTCGGAGGCGTACAGGAGGCAACCGCAACGGCAATCTCACCGTTGAGTTGCGTCTCGCGGGTCATGGACAGAGTGGAGGGAACGTGCTGGGTTTCGGTGCGTCAATGGCATCGTATGCATGTGTTGGACGACGTGCTTACAGTGCCTCATAGATGCGCCACCGGCGCGAGGGGCCTCGCCGCTTGCGAAGGAGACACACACATTCGCGTCGATCACACACCCGACGGGGAGCCTCTCGCTGTCTGTAACATACCTGACGGCACCACGCTTTGAGATCGATGCTCTGGAGTCCTTGCTGTCTTCTAGGCTCCTGTCCGACGAAGGACCGGACTTCACGCCCACGCTAATCAAGAACCAGCAACGCGACTCGTTGTCGACATCCCCTGGTAGTCTGCCCATGCGCACATCATTACCACGTTCTCCCCCATCGGCATCATTAGCAGAACGGTTCGTCGTGGCACCGCCCGTAAGTGCTCGGACAACCTCGTTCCCCACTGTCGGCAGCAGTGGTAGCCCTCGCATGCAGAATGTGGCGCTACCTTCAGTACGGCGTCTCTCTAACGCAGGCATGGGTGCAGCTGGCTCCACGTCAGGTTTGTCCGATGAATCGTCATCTCGACATGGCGCAGGTTCTATTGGCTCAAGAGACGAGGGTGCAGGCGCGTCCGTGTCAGGTGCTCGATTTCGTAAGGAGAGTCTTCGAGGTACAGTGAGTATATCCTACTACTGTTACGCACGTTTAATGAACGTCCGTCCGTCAGGAGTACACGTCGGTTCAGGGGCCCGTGACAATACGACGACCAGTCAACCCTATCAATGCCTTCAAGTCGTCTACGCTGTCTTCAGGCTCACCGTCGATGCATTCCCCTTCACCATCACTAAGGCAGAACTCACCACTGTCTGGCGGACCGTCACTCCCATCACGTCCTCCATATACATCGCCGACTTCTTCACGGGCAAGTGCTGTCCCGTCGACATCTAAGACACCGGGGTCTCCAATGTTTCCTCTCCGGCCATCGCCACCGTTTTCACCGTCTAGTCTCGGCGACCGCAGGTCACTGACCAGCGCCGAGGGTGTAATGTCTGAGAGCCCGGGTGGAGGCACGAGGAAGCGATATTCAAGTAGTTTCGGCCATCGGTATGCCGCAACGGGCGGAGCTGGGAGCGAGGGCAGCGCAGGCAGTGGAACGAAGGAAGGAGAACGTGTGGCGGTGAGTCGCAGTTTTATATGACCTGACGGTCATGATATGTGTGATTGCTGACAATCAAGCGAGCAGGGCGCTTCTTACAGGAGCGGGAACACAGACGATGATGACATTTCCGCGTTCGTGCAAGACATCGACGCGCGGAAACCACTGCAGCGTCTGCGCGAGCAGAGCGAAACCTCGTTGGCAGAGTCTCCAGTGGAACCCCGTGACCCAGTGGAACCTGAGGGGCCGCCGCTGTTGCTTGCGCGTACACGCACTGTGTCGATGCCTGAGCCCATGCTAGCGACGGAGGGTGCGGTGGATGAGAGGTTACGCGAGATGAACGAAACGTTCCTGTCTACGCTGCGCGGGCTCGGCGACCGCCGGCGCGCTCGGGGCGACCTACCTAGTCCTACTGGGCGCTCTGAACGGCGTGCTGCAAGTGGCACCCCAACTGAAGAGCGGCAGGGTGGTCTGCCCCTGGATGGTGCTCGTGTCAGCCCAGCGAACATTGGATTACCAGCTGCATATCGTCGATCTAGGGTGGGTTCCACCACAAGTATCCGGTCCGGCTTCAGCGTCGCTTCAGGAGAAGTGTTAGGGAAGATGGACCCAGAGGTGGACGACCATCCTGGGAGAAGCAACGTGCCTTAGGGGACCATTCGCGAGTAGAGGAAGCGTCTCGTCCTCGTCTGTGGCTATCTATCTATGTGGCCTAGACGTGTGGAGCTACCGCTATTGTTGGACTCCGCCCACAGAGCGTAGACCTCACCGATCCTGATAATGCCGATGATGATTATGGTGTGTACTCATATAATGCTGTATGCCTCCTGTGTTCTGCCTGCGTGTTTGCACCTGCAATGCTTTGCCCTCCCTGCGCCGATGCTTCCCGGGGCTGTACCCATATTCAGGCGACGAATACGTTTATCATTCTCCCCACCATTTGCTTTGTTTCCATTCATCATCATATTTATGTAGCATGCACTCCACGGACGGCAATTGGTATTTCTACATATGTTCACCTTATTGCCTCGCATATGCCCTGCATACTTGCAGTATTACACGTTGGCGTACATTCAGGTATACCACGAGGATTTTTGACGTCGTATACGCAGATGAATGCGACGCGGACCTCATGAGTCCAAATTCGTTGGTCTTGCCAGGTACGTTGGGTTGATGACCCGAGCGAATTGCAGTGCCTGTAGGCATCTAAGATACATCAGCGCATAGCAGTGCGAAACGCATGGATAGCAAATCGATGTCCCTACAAGGCTACATACAGCGAGATCACGGTATCGGTACAGGTGCATGATATGCAAGCAGGGCAGTTCGTGTGTTATATACAAAGGGCCTAAGGAGAAACCATGCCGACAGGACCACTACCGTTGGCCGTCGGCGTCATGGCGTAGAAGCTATTGCTACCATGGGGTTCCGCGGAACCACCCAAGTTGGGCGACATCAATAACGACGTCATGTCGACAGAGCCGTCACTGAGAAGGGCAAGTAGGTCGTTTTGCGACATCGGCAGCGAGCTGTCGCCAGACAGCATATCCATACTGCTCGACGTGTCCATGAAGGAAGGGAGGCCGCCGAACCCGTTCTGTGCGAGGCCGTGGCCGACACCTTGGCCCGACGAATTTGTCGACGCGAATGGGTTCGGCTCCTGACTCTTTGAACGAAGATCCAAGAAGGCGTCGGGGGTGAAAGCCTCGGGACTGCTGTGATGTGAAGGCGAGTCTGCGGAGTGGCCGGGGGACCGAGCAGTCGAAGGTGTTTTCTTCCGAGCGGGCCGCACCCATGCTGGCCTATTGTTAGCTCCAGGTGTTTCGTTGCGCGCTGCATCAAGGGGTATCGAAGTGACTGGCATAACAAAGGGTTAACAGCTTCTATACAATGAAAGACACTGAACGTACGTCTGCAGAATTCTTCCATGAGGTCACCAGAACGCTGCCCACAGATGTATCGGCCGCTGAACCGTTTGAGCAGGCCAACACACGAGCGGAGAGCCTCAAGGCCTGGGGCAATAAGAGGCTGCATCTTCTCCGGCTGGCAACACAAAAGTATTGCAACCAAGGTACGACCGGCAGCCGTCAATTGGTGAATGACATGTACACCATCTAATAGAGGTCAGACACGTCGTCTATGGCGCAGAACGCAAAGTGCTTACAGTAGGTCATCAGCCCTTTCGCAGCAATATGTAGATGCGACGAGATGATTTGCAGAGCACACGCGTGAGCGGCGCGCATGGTCTCAACCTCTGCGTCCGTCTGCTCGAGAATTCCCATTTGTGTTCGTTCCGCAACCATCTCGGAGAACCGGTGTCGGTGGATGAGCATCCGTACATACTGTTGCGCACAGTGTAGACGACTTGCTTGCGTCACCCGCAGCACGTCGTCACTCGTCATCGTCTCCACGGAATGTGACCAGTGAGGGGGAATAGATTGCACGATGTCATCCAACAGCGCCTCCTCGTCGCGAAGGTCACTCGACCGCTTGAAACTTCCGAGCATAGTTGTCGCCCTAGAGAGGAAAGGCGAGGAACCCTCGCCCAGAGGACGTGGCGGCGGAATATCTACAACCGACTCGAGCACGATGAATATCCGGACGGTGTTCACGAAAGCGCTCATCCGTGACTCCGTCTCGCCCGGCTGGAGACCCACACCCTCCCGCGTAATGAACTCGTCGTCGATGATGGCAGGCTCGCCTACGTCGCAGTCGCGTAACCGGATCACGGGCGGGCGTCCAAAGTACGAGCTCGTCTGCTTGTCCCACAGGTATACACACCAGAACGTGCGTTTCCGCACCTCGTCTTCGATGGGATCGAAGACATCATAGTCGTCCACGGAGCGGTGCAGGCCAATGTCGATCGCCAGGGTCACTGCTTCCGCCAGCAACCCAAAGGCCTTCGAGAGCTTGCCCAGGCCAACTGCATACACACCCGCGAGGAGCACAGCCTGGACAGTATAGATAGTCGGCCTGTCCGCGCTGGGAAGGGTGCGTAATCGGCCGAAGAGTTCGAACCACTGCGTGCCTGCACTGTTCCCATCGCTGGGATCGCCACGTACACGGGGGTCATCGATGTGGCGGGAGGACAGGCAGCAAACGGCTACCACGAAGGCAGCAAATCCTGGCTCGCCCCACTTTCTCGGGTTGCCGTAGTCCTAATAATAGACCATTGAATGGAGAATAAGAGCGGCATGTATATTGAATGCGTACCGAGAGGAATGTCGGTACATGCAAGAACGGCAGGAGATAGTAGGACGTTGACAAGAAACATTGCACCAGACTGACAAAGATCAATACCAATGGTCACGTATGCGAGCGCGAGCACAACAAACCTGTCCATCAACTCCGGTGCGATGAAGGAAGTAATCAGCTTCCACACTGCTTCCGGGTTGTTGTCCACCCTCTTGGATGTCCGATCCGGGAACCAGTCGCTGACCGCATGCCCATTCTGGCTCGTCCATGCCTGGGCCTGGGCCGGTCCTCTTTCTGGATCGGGTTTGATCGCCTGAGTATGGCGCTCCACCAAGAGGTCCAGAAGTGGAAGGCCCGACGTTTCGCCCTGCCATCGGGTATAGCCTTCGTCGTCAAAGTAAAGATATGAGGACGACAAGGACATCCTGGTGGTGTCATCCGTGAGGCTATCAACCACCATAGTTCCGCTCTGCCCGTTCGAGAAGCTCGGACTCGAGTGACGCGCGGCCTTCACAGGCGTAAAGAAAGTGGAAGGGTTCATCAGTGGGTATGATGTCAGTGAAGGTGGCGGAACGGCAGTCGGGAAGATGTGCGTCGAGTTCGCGAATGACGCGTGCGGATTTGTGCTCGGGTCGATCGGTGAGTGCGGTGCGGAAGAGGAACCAGCGCCACCAGCTGCGAAGACGGCGGGAGGAATGGCTTGAATGAGCGTTTCCAGATGGTGCATGCGATCCTCGAGGGTCGCGGCACGCCTATCGAGGTCGTGGTTAGCACTGTTCCAGGAATACGTGGAGGCGACGGCAGGCCGAAACGTGCTCTGCAGCAGGACGTTGCAGTCGACGGGGAAAGGCAAGCATGAGGGCGGCGTGTCTCCCCTTGACTACGCATCCGCTCTATGTCCGCGAAACGGCTCGTCTAAGTTCTAAGATCACACGAAATGTATTGCGCCACTCTGCTATGGCACGGAACGTCGAGAAAGGCAATAGGCTGCGACCTCACTCGAGTGCCCAGATCTATTGCATTCCTCGCTCGATTGGCGTAGATCATCGCAACAGTGAAGATCTTCGCCTGCGATCGTCACGAGAGTGGCTTCGCAACATGAACGATGACGCATTTTGGCGGAGCGCAATACTGCCCTGGTGTCCCCCTGCGATGTAGTACTCTCGGCAGCCAAGCGCAAGTACGTCAGAAGGGCGATGTCCCAGCATCCAAGAAACCAGCCAAGGATATGAGGTATTGGAGTGTACCGTTCCCGCTTCAAGGTGCCTGCTGAGCCCTGCACGGGATTGTGATCCCCCGCCCTTCTTACGGGCTGAGGAGATACGGTATAGCCCTTCTTCATTTGGCGCATAGAGCGGCTCGACGCGTCGCAGGTCACCCTGACATATGTCTCCGAAATAGCGTCCACATGATCAATTCATGCGTGATACTCCTGCTCCATCCCAAGTGGATACGAGTGGCGATCCCGTAAACACCCGGTCTGCAGTCGGATACGAACGAGGGTCAACCACCTGTTCGCCCTCGCAGGTGCCCACCGACTAGTTCCAAGTCGGCGTCATCACTGAGTCATGCGTTGACGATGCCGTATCGCACCGCGCTTGCCGGCAGCTAGAGAGCCAGGCATGTTCCGGCATGACTCTGAGGGAGGTGGGCACATAGCCTATGTCCGCGGGCTTGCCTTGTCGAGCACTCACGAAGACGAGATATAGTGGGTACCGTATCTCTGCCTTCCGAAGCGCAGGCACCGACGGACATAGTGCAGAGACATCCGTGCGCTGAACAAATGACTCACTTTGACTTGTGCGGATGCGTCCTCTTTCCTGGCTCCTCAAACGTACATGGCGAGTTCGACGTGAGGCATGACTGACAAGGATGGCCTTCGTCACATTTGATCCTGCGACGCCTGTCTCTAGGCATGAGCCCTAGCTGCATTTTTTACTGAGCTATATTGTGCTCACCGACACCGATCGCACGCTCTAAGGTTGCGTTGGTGAAACCCCGGTGAATACGCACACAACAGTCAAAATAAGAGATAGTACGACGAACCTGCTGAGCTTGAACCGCCTCTCCTTCAAAATAGAGCTCGCGCTGCTGCTCCCGGCGGCAGGAGTAGAGGGCGAACTTGGGTTCGCTGCCGAAGCCGAGGTCGATGGTTTAGCCTCAGCGGTTTGTTCTTCGTGGCCACCGTTGTTTGGCGACATCATGAACTCGACGAACTAGAGAAAAAGCACGACGGCCAGGACCAAGCAAGATAGTAGGATCGGGAGTGGGAACGAAAGGAGTGATTACAAAGTCATTCTCCCTATTCCCTCCCCCACGGGGATAGCCGGCCCTGTGTTCCGGACCGCGGCAAAACTCAGCGCACCTGCCCTCCATTCCGCCCGAGAAGAGCAGTTATCCTACTTGCAGCGAGCTACCGAAGCTACAACGATGACGAGATAGTAGAGGGGCACAGATTGCATTCGTAGACAGCACTATATACAGGAAGGAAAGGGCGGGAGCCCTCCCGATGACGACTTTCTTATTTCTCATTCCGCTCAACCTCCGCATTGTCCGCACCAGCGAACGCTGCCGAACTGCCCTTTGCCAAGCAGGTGTAGAACGAACATCTATGAGGCTTCCGGACGGATCTTGAGTTGCCGGAGGTTTACGGTCGAATTGGTGACTCTGAACCGGCCCATAAGTATCAGCATGAAGAACGAGTCACGAATAGCCATGACGAGATTTCGTACTAGATGCATCGCACCTCCTACTTATGGTCCAGGAGGACATCAAACTACCTGTGTATGCAGGGTCTGTGGTATACGGACATCCGTGGCCACGAAGACTGCATGGACGAAGAGAGGCCAGCTTGACGATAGTTCTCGTGGCCGTGATGTATCTGCCAGCGTTTTTGAATTGCATGCACGCTACGGTGGATGTTACTGTTTAGGAAAGTCCCATGAATGAGCAGGGAGAGGGGTTCACTCAGAGACAGCGTTGCATACCTGATCTGGATCACGGGGACCCTCAGCGCGACCCAAAGCAATACACTTGTCCTACTTGAGAGGAATGGTAGCTATACTTGCTTAGTGCTTACGAGGACAATGGTAGCGATTGCGATGGAAAGACGACCCTAGTCTCCGACGTTGGCAAAGACGAAAGCTCCGCATGGTACTTACCTTGCACCACTCTCCGTCTAAGCTATTCACGGTACCACTGCCTGACTCGAAGAACCGCAAAAGACAACTACCATTGATTGCAGAGAGAGGGAGCCGGATTGCGCTGCGGGAAAGCCGTAGCGAGGTTCGTCCACCGAGACGTCGACGGCTCTTGATCAAGTTGATGTCGAGGCTTGTCCAGGTCCTCGGTCATACTGGAGAGGGGGTGCAGTTGATTGAAATGACTTGCTTCAGACAGTATGACAGAGTGTAGGATACTTGTAGTCCGACGAAGCGAGCATTCATGGAGGTGAATAGTGGATTGAGATGAAGAGGTTTTGCCACTTCGAGTCGCATTGGCGCCGCAAGCCCGTTCATCTTAGCCTGTACCATCATGACCGTCTCCCGGCTTGTCTGACTTGTAACACCGCGGGCTTCGTTCACCTGCTCCTTTTCAGATACGCACAGCGTAGCAAATTCAATTCTTACTGGAAACCTATCATAGCACCGTGCCCAGTGCGGCTTTTGGTGCATCGCACGGCAACCAACTTGAACTCGGATCCCTGCAGTACAAGAACATGTCTGAAATTGCTGAAAGGGAAGACACAACATCATGGAAAAACAGTGCTAGAAACAGAGCCTTTCATTCAACTTGAAATCCGCGGCACGGTGGCTAGAAGCAGAGGTATGTACTACAAGCAATATCAACCCATGGTTCCCTATTCGTGTACATTGAGTGTGCATGCCTACGTCCCAAGAGAGGGCTTACAGAATCAGGCTTGTGGTTTCCCCGTCGTGCCCAGAGTGTGTTGTCGTCTCAATGGTTCCTTCTCCAGGATACGCTGCCGCCGCCGCCGCCGCTCGTGCTGCCGCGACGGTCCCCGTCTCCGCGGTGCCCCTGGCTGCTACTGTACGGCTCGGTGCGGCGGACTCTCCAGTCTGGTGAGTCAGCCCCGCCGGGTTGCACAGTATTAGTCTGTTGGCGCCTCCACGATGGTGCTGTGTCTGCGGGCCCAGTGCTCGCTGCCTCTGCTCGTTCAACCATCAGCCCTTGCCTTATTGTGTGAGGCTGCTAGTGACGGGTGCGCTCACGTTCATTTCCCGAGCCTAGAATTTTCTGATAGTGTTCCTGGATCGCCTCGAGCTGCCGCTGCCATACGGGCTCCAACAGGGACACGATGTATGCGCGACTCTGGGCATTCAGGAGGCTCTCGTCCGTGAGCCCCGAGATACGGGGCATGCCTGAAGTGCCAGATGTCGTGTCCAAGTGTATATCTAATTATGACGTTGCCGTGTAAGTGACTCCTGTGATGTGTAGCAAATGGGTGTCTCACCGGTGCGTCCCAGGTACTGAATCCCGAGTTCGAGACGGCGAAGGAACGAGCGCCGCGTATCATCACTTGATATGTAGTCTTGGCAGACTACATATGCGATTGACCTGCGCCGTTGAAACTTGGGTTTGACAGCACGTATAGTCCGGAAGCACTGCCTGAGGACGTTGAGAATATCCACGATGTAGATGAAAGGTCCAGCCTGAAGGCTGATGACGAGTGACCCGCCGGGTGCGATGTACCGGAACGCTACCACGAGCTGTGCGTACACGAGGTGCACCCGGTCTTTCCACTCCAGGCCGTTCTCGTTCAGCATGACCGACACATTCGCAACGACGAGATCAAAGCCCCCGAGCGGAACATCTGTACTACAAGGTAAGCCCATAACATCAGAGATAGACGATGGCACTGACTGATAGAAATCTCCCCAGCAGCGAGGCGTCGGATATCCCCGTGGTTCTCCTGGAAACGCGGACGGAATTGGGGGTCAACCTGCGACCAGATGCGTGAAGCTTCCGGTGACAGGGTGATCCCCACCCCATTCGCATCGGGATTGGTGCGCAGCAACCAAGTAGAAAACCCGCCGGGCGCGAAGCCCATGTCAAGGAAGTAGTGGATGCGGCCGCGGCCAAAAGGTCGGCCACACGCGTCGTTTATATCCTTGAACGCCTTCTCAAATGCCTCCAGATGCAAAAGAGATTGGTTATCTGGCGGCGCGGCACGGTTATGCTGGCTCTGGTCGCTGTAGAAGCGGTCGACATTCTCGCGAAGGCGGTATAACTGCTTCCATACTAGAAGCATGCGGAGAACGTCCGAGTCGGTGAAAAAGGATGTCTCGGAGGCCGAGAGCTGCAGTCTTCTGGCGACAGCATCGAGAGGCTCGCTGCCGAGGATGTTGTCGACGCATTCCTCCACGTCGGTAATCGTCATGAAATGAGAAACGGTGTTGTGGTCCATGGTTGGGGATCAGGGTCGGTGAGTAGTTGTCGGTGGGGCTGCGCACTGCGGGTACTTATACACAGCCAGGCTGGGGCGAAGAGCGGTTTTCTCGCCTCTGCTGGCAGTGCGGTCTGTCACTGAACATGAGGCTAGGACAGTAGAAGCCTTGGCAAATGCGGCTTGCTCGGCCATGAACCGTGCACCATTGACCAGGTGCATCATGGACTGTGCATGCCTCCTGCGGTACTCGACCCTTGCGAACATCATCTAACTGCGGCGAGCAAGATGTCAATCATGATTGGATGGAGCGTGGCGTGGCGTATGTCATTAATCACCTAACCTCGCCAAATTGAATGTGTCGGTGAGCGGGGGCCCAACGGATTTGCCATGCCTGACTAGGTCTATTCTATAATTCGCTGTGCTTCTTCTGTCCTAGGATGATGGCCCACCCCGCAGCTGCAGACACCCTTCTGCTCCTGGCATCTGCTGTCCGCCGATGCTGCCATGGCGAACAATCAATCATTGGAACCATTGAGCCCTCCAATTATGACGTTGAAGATTGCTCCTCTACGATGAGCTCTTTATATAGTCTGGGGCGATCGACTACTATTCTAGGTGTGAGCCATCAGTGCGAATCTACGTCCACACGTCCACATTGTGAGTCATCTACCCTGCATCACGTCTAACCCGTGTGTGTCTGACACAGATAACAGCCTTCCCAAAGAGAACGTCTGCGCCGTAGTAGGACTGCCTTTGATACCTGTCGGACCTTCGTGGGCAACAACAGTGGAATAATCCCTAGTCCAGAAAGTGCGCACTGTAACACCTCGTTCAACAAAACTTCGATTATATTCTTGTCACAATCATCATATGTTACTTTCTGTGTAGGCAACCCACACGCTCGATTTGCGACTTTGCTCCTCTCCGGCAACCACAAAGTACGTTCTCGCCGACTCCGAACCCGCGATAAGGTTTCACCTTGTCCCACTGTGAAATGCGACTGGATATGCGAGTGTCTGCCAAGTGAGTATTCCATGAGTGATGGCAGTAGATAGCAAGGTGACCTGGCGATTTTCAGTAGACTACAAGTCCTTGTGTGCCACACGAGGTTATGCGGGAATGGGCTGGCGATCACGCAATCTTCGAAGGCCAACTATCTCCACGTCCAGAACGTCCAGCCCTATCCAGATGTTTCTCCTGAACCATATACAGCACAGCACCATTGGCTGCTGTTGGACCGCCGCAGCATGGTTATACATCTGGCGCAGCCGCACAGAGTCCATGAGCATGGTATATGCATGCTTCCGAACCAAATACACCTTTCGAGAGCTATGTACCCGGTGATCGTCGCGAGACACACCTCACAGGTAATGTACCTGGGCAGGATGCGATGGCATATGAGGCTAGCGATATGCGAGAAGCGTGGTTTGGAACCTCACAGATTCAGAAGCGTCGGTCACTGCCTCGGCATCTTGATCGCAGGCCATGGTAGCGCATGGCCCGGCATCGCGCAAGCGTCGATTCATTTGGACCAACAGCGCCGCACGTCACAGGATGCTCAAGATGGCAGTACATGACTACCTGTGATACGAAGGGGGAAGTGATTGCCAGAGAGACCCGGGAAGCATGGGCCGGTGTAGGGTGGAGCTCTCCAAGATGTACTCACTGCAACACGTGCACTGCGTGTCTATAGTAGTGGTCTGACCTCGCAGTGGCGAAGAGAGGGGATATTGAGCGACAATGGTGCTACTGTTCACGTCCTCACTGGTTTGATAGAGCCCATGGCCGCGATCTATGGTCACACCCATTTGACCGACTTGGGGACCTTGCAGAAGAACTTGTGTTCTGGCCAATGCTCTTTCTGGCAGGCCTTAGAGCAGTACCTATAGACGGCAGGACATACCACTTGAGTAGCCGTTCGTATCCACCGCAGTCAACCGACCTTGTGAGATTGCACGCGCTACACTTCATCGTAGGCATGTCCGCCGTCTCCTCACGTTCACATCCAGCGCAAGCGCCCATGGGCGGGAAGTCGAGCGGGTCATCCTGAAGAGGCGGAGGCCGCGGGGGTGGAGGAGAGTCTGTCTCTTGCGCTATGCTGAGCTGCACAGTACGGAGTTCGTGCATGTGTTCGCTTCCAGGGTTAAAGACAAAGTGATACTGGAGACTCGGAGTGATAAACGGAGCACTTTGAGATATCGAAATAAGGGCAACATACGTAGACTAGCACGCGTGGAGGTGAGCTGAGCGTCCAGGACCCTGCAAGCAGGCTGATCTGCACGCCGCACACGCGTCAGCGCTTGGTCTACCGCGGACTCGAACTCGGACATGAGACGCACCGCAGAATGCGCAGTACCACTTCTGCGTGTGTTTCACGCTAGCGTAGTAAAGGCCGATGAAATTGGTAGCGTAACGTCGTATGTCAGCCAGGGGCATGTCTGAACGAGGCTTCTTGAGACGAGACTCGATCTCGACATGTCGCCGGTTGTCGCCGTAGCGGATGTCATCATAGGGGTCGCCCCTCGCTGAGTCGTACAGTGGTGAATGTAGCCCGGGCCATCAAGAAGGGTCGAAGGAGTTGTTTCGGGCATCCCGAAAGCTTTGAACAGCTCGTAAAATCGGTTGTTAGGTACGCGGCAACGATGACCTACAACGTGTAAAGCGTCACTATTTGCGTTTCAATGCAGTGCGACAGACTTTATGCGCACCAGGGAGAGCGACTTGCGCAGAACTATGCAGTTGCAACGAATCTCGAGGCTCTGAAGGTTGAGGAGGAGGATGAACGGCCACGGAGGAGGACGGAGAGCCGCGGAGACTGAACTTGCTCAGAAGTGGGCGCCAGCTTGGCGCTTACGCGTACTCCGCACGGAGGAGGACGTATGCACCCCCTCTACCGCAACATTTGCTGCTCTGCACTCTAACTGGTGATCATGAACTTGGAATACCTTGGTTACTATGTCCATGCGGGCAAAAGTACTGGATCAGCATCGCGTTCGCAGAAGACGGAGCTAGTCACCCTGCTTGGAAGCACTCGAACCAAGACGGAATGCCCTATTGTGACGGGGCGCGGTGGCATTAATTTTTCAAAAGGGATCATACAGAGACAAAAAGCCTTCACATTCAACACGAGATCTGTCAGACAAAGGCAGGGACATGTCTGCAATGTGTTGACAAAGTTAAGTAGTAGGAACGCAAACGTAGGAGAAGTGGTTTGGCATATAGAGCGCGAAAATCAAAGGCGAACATATAACAAGTCTTTGTCATAGTACTCGACGAGGACAGAACGTAACGGGACCAGGACTATTCATAGGTATAATTTGGGTTTTAGGAAGTGAAACGAAAGCGAGGCTGCGAGGGTCAAGATCCTGGAACAATGGTGAGCGATATCATCGTATCGTGGACCACGAGACTTACAAAACCAAATACCGGGGCGCCAGGCCTTTGGGCCTAGTTCAAACCAACTCCATTCCTACGCCAGGGACCGTCCGTGTACGAGGTGTTCGAGCTGCGGTTCAGCGCAAACAGTTCCTTGAACCCTGCATCCCTTCCATTACGGCGTATCTGCGCGTCGTTGTGCTGAGGCGCCGCAGTACGATTGCGCCAGTTAGACGAACCGGCTTCTCGGGGCTGTGTCGCGGATTCAGCGACCGTAAGCGACTTGGTGTGTCCGGTAGACTCGCTCGCACGGCGCGTCTTGTCAAGTCCTATCATTCAATGCGTTCAGCGCGGCATCGATATTTTTACCAACTCAATCCGACACATACCAGACTGGTTGCTGTTCAGGACGCGCTCAAAATCATCGTGAATCGCGTTGTACTGACGCGTCCACACGGTTGTGAGCAGATTCACGGTTGTGAGCAGATTCACGATTTCGTTGTCACTGAGCTTGTAGGAGGCTTTGTGAAGACACGATATTTTCGATGTGTCGCATTCAATTCCCTGTTCATCTTGGGGTCCATGAGTACATTTCATTTAGCTCAGAAGAAGTATGAAGCTTACCTGAGTCTTGCAGGTAATGGATGCAGTTACGGAGACGGTCGATATAACACTGCTTGGTGATCGTGGTACTGCTGGTAGGTATGAAACCCTGGCAAATGAAGTAGGCAAACGAAGTCTTCGCTTGAAATTTGGGTTTAACGGCATCGACAGATTCAAAGATCTGCTTCAAACTCGCAATTATATCAGTTACCCAGTCGAAGGGCCGCGTGGGCAAAGACACGATGAGGGTGCCGCCGGTCGCGATGTGTTGAAAGGCAATCAAGAGCTGGGCGAATGTCAGGTGGATCTTTTTCGCCCTTGACACCTGGTCTTCCGTCAACATGGCAGCGGCATTTGCAATGACTAGGTCAAAACCCGTGGCCGGAATGGACTCTATACACAAGGTCAGACAAGGCAAACATACTGAGGCTGGTGTATGGTGGGTTCATACCAGTGGGTATTGTTTCATTTAGTGTGCCGGTAGCAACCTGGAAGAGGTCGCGAGGAAACACGGGAAAGCGAGGGCTAAACGCTGCGAGATCGCTATGCAAGGGGATGCCTGTATTGGTAACCCCCGGCGTAGTGACACCGCAGTCGTTGGCCTGCCAGGGCAGGGTAATGCCCACACCGTTCATAGTTGTATGCTGTAGGAGCCAAGTGGCAAATCCACCAGGGGCGCAACCTAGGTCGAGGAAGTGGGTGCCGCGGGAAAGGGCCGGAAGGAGGGGTGGGTTAGTGAGGTGGGTGATTTCTTCGAAGGCGCTATGGAATCCCGCTAGGTGATAGCGCAGGGAATCCGAGTTTGACCGAGCGGCGCGGTTGCGCTGCTTCAGCACCTTGAATTTGTCCTCAACGGCATTGTGGCAGTGGTAGAGCTCTTTGAGGATGAGGAGGCGTGCGAAGTTGGGCGAGGTCGTGAGGAGGTGGTGTTCGAAGCTGGTGAGCCTCGAGGTGTATATAAGAGAGGTGGGACTCCCATTCAGTACTATGCGGTCTGCTTCGCGCTGCATGGCGATGTCGACCTCGGCGATCGAAGTGAAATGAGAGCTGTTGAGAGCCATAGTGAACTGTAAGTATGCGAGCAGTTGGGTTGCTGTCTACCATGCGGGACGCCTGTATAAGTACCTCTGGGATGCTCAGCTTGAGGCAGTGTTCGCAGCCACAGCTCTCGGGGTCTGCGCGCTGCGGGTGGTACTAGTACGCCCACATATGCATGAGGCTAGGACAGCAGAAGCCTCAGAGTCAGACGAATAGCAGTCATGCTGGCTGCCGCAGTAGGCTGCGGCCCTTGACTGGTACCGTAGAACCGGACATTACACATAAAGAGTAGATGAGTCACTGGTAAGGTTCACAGTCTATGCCTCAGAGGCTTTCCCGGAATGCTTGTGCCCCGCATCTGCTGCGGCCCCCGATGCTGCGGTGACAGAATGCGTAGCATAGAGTCATAGGAACCATGCCTTCGTGAATCGCACGAATCGAACGATTAGTGCGTGTGAGGTGAGACCCAAGTTATTACTACTTATGAGATCGCGTTGAGCTGGAAGCGCGTGCGCATCCACTACAACGAATCCGTCCTCTCCTTTCAACGGAAGGGGGGACGGAAAGGCTACCTTATCCTTTCCCACCTGCCTCAACGAGCGAAATACTCGTTTTGAATGCATTTCCGATATCACAAAACCCATGCAAAGGTTGATTTCGTTGCAGTGATCTATTCATTCGCATCATCTAGAGCCGGCCGACCATACACAATGGGTGGTAAGTACGGTCAGCATCCGGCACCCATTTTTCTGCGGGCACGGAGCAAATACTAGGAGAGGCAGTCACACCCTCAGGACGTGCTTCCGACGTCCACATTGGCATAGCCCCTCTATGGCCCCCAAGGCCATGCCCACTTCACTTCCTTCGGAGGGCTTGCAGAAAGCCTGATGTTCGCACCAGTGCTCACTCTGACAGGCAACCTGCGCATGCGGTTATCAAGCTAGGCGGTTCCGGACATATACACAAATTGACTCACCGCGTAAGCTGCCATGCGCTGCGCTTCTTCGTGGGCATATCTGTGGTCTCCTCGCGGCTGCCCACACCCGGCGATGAAGGGGTGCTCAGAGGGGGTCTCGATTAGCCCTAGGTACGTTGGAAGGTGACCGGCTTTCAGTGATATGGTTTGCGCGCAGCTTCTCAGCGCACGGCCCAATGCTCGGGGTGAAGACGAACTGTCCCTAATGCATGCTAGTCAGATTTGCGCTGGCCCGTCGGATGCTCTATGACGCTCACGTAGAAATTGATACGGGGCGGCGTGAGGTGGGCCCAGCTAGCTCCCCATGATTGGCTCCCCATGTCTATCTGCGACGTCCGCGCGGGCTACACGTTGTGGGTTATGCTCTCACACGTGTCAAGATCGAAGCTCAAAGAGACGCACCGCAACAGACTCAATACCACTTCTGCATTGACGGCAGGGCGGTGTATTGATGGCACAGAACTGGATCTGCGCCATGCCGAGTCGTGGAAACTTGAGGCGACATTCGGTCTCGACGTGTCGCTGGTCGTAGCCAGTGAAGCGATATACGTCAGATTCTTTCGCCGGCTTGAGGTTGCATGGGCAACAGACCAGCGAGGATTTCACGTGAGATACAGCCCGGGCTTCAATTTGATGGGGCTCTGCGGTCGCGACTCGGATTTCAGCGTAGGCGGTATCCCGGCGCAATGGCCACCAAGCTCCATGGGATCCAGCATGGATCCAGCCCAGTGTGCACCTTCCCATGTCAAGCCCATCTAACGCTAGGGTAAGTATCAACTGTCTATGATTCGCAGTGCCTGCGAGTCCGAGTTTCAGCGTAGTACAAAACGATGAGTTAGAAGAAACCCCAATTCAAGTTGTGTCCGCCGTCATGAGGTTCCCAGATCATCACGAACCTACCGAGTCACGGTCTGAAGGAATGAACTGCTAGCCGTAGTCTCATAACAAGACTCCAAAACCCTCCGCGCGGCGTTCAACAATTGTGGGGGAGGGAGGAGGACCTGATCAGCCTTGCCGCGCTCGGCGCTCAGCAGCTTCGGCGCAGTGAATCAGCGGCATGAAAGGCAGAAACATTAGTTCTGTAGCACGCTTGAGTACGCCAGAGACGTATCTTGAACCGTACATTGACCCTCAAGGGCTTCCCTCTCGCCTGATATACTGCATGAAGATGCAGGATGTTCAGTCCGCCGGTGATAAACATCGACTGGCACGCCGCACTGGTGAATAGGTTATCGATTTCCCGTTTGGCAGTTTTATCAAGCCGCTCCTCTCTTCGAGGTGTGTGTAGGTATGCTGAACCGCGCACTTTTACTGTCGCAGATCCAAGCCAGCTGACGGAAGGCGTTTACGAGGTGAGCACCGCGCGATCGACTCGGGGTGACCCGACCCGAGAGCGACGACGTGACGGAGAACACGTGCCGTGCATCACACCGTGACGACGCGCCTGTGGCGTTCGTACTAAGAGTCGCGGTGGCGTGCCGACGCATGTAGCCTTTGCTGCTGAGTTAAGAGTAGTACTGTGCAACTGGGAATACATCAGGATGAATACATATGCAATTATAGTTCGTTACACGAGTACAGTTTTAGGATATGTTACATCAGTAATAACACAACATGGTAATCAAGAAGAAGCTTATCAAGAAGAAACATAGAGTGCAAAAAACGCTGACAGGCGTACAGTGATAAAAGTGGATGCTAATCCTTCGCGATGCTATCCGAGATAGCCAAGTAAAGCGACACCTCCCATTCTTTCCCGTCCATTGTATAGAATTCATGGATAAGCAACTTATCCCATTGTATGCCATTCAACGACGGCTTGTCTTTGCCATCGGCGACGCATCCTCCGTTGACTATTTCAAGTAGCTCCTACATAAAGTAGCATGTCAGGGATCCATGCAACAACCCAAGTCAAATTCATTATCACCTTCATGTACTCTCGCATCTCTGTTGCCACGATCCTCCCGACCTCGTAACGTTTGACGGGGATGGAACTAAGAAAGAGCAGGGGCCGACTTTCTGCTGCATACCCCGGAAGCTGTAGACGGTCAGACGCGTACATCAGCAGATATCAATGAGCGGCGGCTTACTTGACATCGGAGGTGCATGAAGTCGTCGAGACAATCATGCTCGAATATTTGGTCAAGGCCTTCGCACACTATTTGAGCGCGCTTGTCTGAGAGAAATCGATAGAGCGGGACGCCGGGTTCATGCGCACGCCCGCGGAATGTGAGGCTGCACACTGGTGTGCCTTGATTTCGTACGCCTGTCGACAGAGCCACGAAGTGTGTGCGGGGGTTCTCCGAAAAACCCATGGAGCCTCGTAGTAGATAGTGGGTTGTCGGCGTAGCAAAGGGTAGCAACTTGAAGGAGAGAAACAGGGATGAAGAGTGGGTGCTTACCATGAGAACGACCACGGGATGTGGCTACCTTGGTACCATTCTGGGAACAAGGGGATTTTGGCAACAAGGCGCTGGCAGTGTGGCCCTCGCCGGGGCCGTTGCCATGACTTTCCCACAACGCCTCGGATAATGCCGTATTTCAGTCTGTATAACAGTGGAAAGGGAACTTGAAGAGTTCAAGAAGTGACCTACTCAACCGTACTCTGTGTTTGAATGTGTAGCCCTCGCTGTTCTCACTTTGGCTCAGAAGCTTCATCATGTTATCATTGCACAATTTCGTTCCTTTCGCATATTGAGTTTCGGATTTCCACAGACTCGCGTAAGATACTCAATTCCCCTTGTACTATACCCCCGGATCTCACGGCGCGCAAGCTGGAACCTGAAGGCGAAGGCGGCGTTAGCAGGTCGGGGACGGACGAACGCTCGACGATGAGCCGGATGAGGCCAGGTCGCGCGACGCAAATCTTGTCGATTTCGATCCCTGGTTCGGTCTTCTACAGCCTTGTTGCGTGTTGAAGCTCTGAGTCTGCATTCTCCTTGTTCTAGACTTGGGCTCTTGGGCTTCTATTTTGTTACCTGTCTTGGTGAATTTGGCGGCACGCGTATGTCATTATATAAGAGGCGGGCCCGCGTCGTCGAATGACACACCTTTTCCCCCCTCAACTTCCGTCTCCCCCTCAGAAACTCCCCTGCGCACGAGCAGCGGAAGAGATGCGCAGAGACTAGAGACAAGTGCGCCAAGGTGCGCCAGCCGTCGGGATGCGCCGACGGTAATGACCGTGTGACACTGTCAACGGCGCGGCCTGAGACGCATGTGTATGTCTCAGCGGAAATGACACACGCGTCCTTGTCCGCCCCCCGACGCGCGCCTACTGTTCTCGAGACTCCAGCGCCCGCCTCGATGTCAGCCATGATGTACCTTGTTGCTTGGCCCATGCCCCTCTCCGCCTCCCTCCACCATGGCCGACACCGAAAAACGCTCGGAGCATACTGGGGACTCGGAATCAGTGCCCTCGAAGGCGAGACAAAGTTGGAGCCTGCCGCTATGGATCTCGTCGAACCTCCAGTCGAGGAGGAGCCTGAAGATGCTTATCAGGTGTTGGGTCGCGTCCTGGGCCGCGTTCATTCTTTTGCTGCCCCATGCGTCTTTGCGAACACTCGGAAACACGTACGTCGACCGTCTTTCGCTGAGAGGGACATGTTCCACTGAACAGAGCTATCGCAGGGCATTCTTCGTCCTCTTGGCTAGTCTCATGGTCCCGCCCAACATGCCCCTGCAGCTTTTCATCTTCGTGAGTAATGTCGCGTCCTCAAATGCATCCCAGGGCTTCTAATCGCTCTAATGCGGTCTCCCTTTAGGCTCTACTCACCATCATCATTGGCTTGTGTCTCGGCTGGGCGATCAGTGCAGCGGCGATGGCGTCCGCTCTCGCTGCTCGTGACCAATTGCTGCTGAAGTCGGAGCTGCAGAGGGTACAACAGAGGTGCGTCCGTGCGCCCTACTGTCCAGCCTCTCGCTTACAGGCTTTGTTGCAGCGTGGCAGGCCTGGCCAACCCGGACGCACTCTTCAAGGCCAGCATCTTCGAAGGCGCCTTCCTCGACACTCGCTCTTCTGTCTGTTTCGGCGTCTTCCTCGCGTTTGGCATCTTCATATTCTCGCTTATGCGTGCGTATACGCCGAGGTTAACGATCATGTCCATCTTTGGCACGATTGCTTTGGACATTTACTGCGTGAGTGGTTCATCACATTATTCCTTCTTGTTTGCCCCGGACTGTATGCGCTGGTCCGTATGCATGGCGTGCATTACAGCCAACGCCCTATCTCAGTCGCCCGGACCTCGTACGCGGGCGTCCGTCCGTACGAAAGAGTATCTTAGACGCTGTCTTTAGATGCTCCGAAGTCGACCATACAAGAACGCACACTCGCATCCTTCTCTTGTGCTCGCCTACCTCAGCGGTTGGGACTACTTGCAAGAGCTCGCGCGGGGCTTGTGTGGGCAGAGCATAAATACGCATTGAAGCACCCAAACTCATCTCAGCCAAAACTTGGGCAAGGGGATGCAGCGCGGATAGCTATGTAGCCGTACCAGGGCGCTTGCATCTCACACTATATGAGCAGAGTATGGCCTGCCAGAGCGAGGCTGAACCTCACACACGAAGTGATACCGGATAGTCCTGTCTGAGGACCAGACGTGTCATACCTCAGAGAGGAGGATGCTAAGTGGATGGTGGGCGGCGGACTTGGCCCCGCGAAAGTCCCCGTTAGGCCTTCGTGGATCTGCAATATGCATGATGCTCTTTGCGTAATTAACTGACATTTCCTTGTACAGAGCTACGGCCCACTCTTCCCATTCGCGCAATATACACTCCTGACTTCGTTGCTCATTTCCCTGTCCTCCTACATGGCCATCGGCGTCGTGACCATTGTCCTCGTATTCCCAGAGACTCTCAATCACGCCACGCTCACATCGACGATTACCCTTATGGAGCAAATCGAAGGCCTGGTCAACCTGCAGGAAGAGGTTCTTTCTGTGGGTACGCAGTCGAGCGACTCCAACACCGAGAAGGGGCCAGCAGAAACCATGGAGGAGGCTTTCAGTGATGGCGCACCGCTTATGGAGAAGTTGGCCGGGGCGAGGGACGCCATGATTGGCACGGCGAAAGCATGTGAGCGGATGTCATGTTTCGTATCTGGAAAGAGACTGACGGGTGATGCTAGTTGGCGGCCAGCTGCCCATGCTAAATCTCGAGTTCAGCTGGGGCAAATGGAGCGGAGACGATATCAAGAATCTGGCAAAGCCTCTAGGCGGCGTTGTCAGCCGAGTCGGTTCGTGCTTTCCACTGTCCCTTGCGCAGCTAATAATAAGGGCATGCAGCTGCCATGCAAGGCTTCGCGAGAACCGTTGGGCATGCCGTGCACATTCGTCCACCATCGACAACCCCTTCTCGCGCGTCGACGTACGAGGTGCAGCCTGACTCCAGCTCCGGTGAGACCGTCATGGGCGACACCCAGCTCTTCCGTGAGCTGCGCGGGTTGAAGAACCGCTACAGGGACGAGGCCGTCCCCCTCCACGAGCTCTTCCCCATCCTCCACTCCTGTACCGCGCCACTCAGGGCGGCCGTCGTGGAGACGCTCGCCGACACCCGCGCGCTGCTCGAGTCTGTCAACAAGCGGCGGTACGCGCGCGGGAGCAACGCGCACACCGCGGAGTGCCTTGCGACCCTGGAAGCATCGACTGCGCGGCTCACCAGCGCGCTCGACGCGTTCCGGTCAACAGATCGGCTCGCGCTCCTCGAGCCATTCGCGCTGTACCTCAACCCGAGCCCGGGCGAAGAGCTCCCGAAGCTGAGCGCCGCGCCGTTCGGGTCACTCTTCATCGCGTATGTGTTTGCGGCGAACCTCGTCACAGTCTCCGCGGCGGTACGGACACTGGCGCAGAGCGTGGGCCGCACGGCGCATGAGCATCGGAAGAACAGGATGTGGGCTCCCGGGGCGATCGCGCTCGGGAATGTGCTGGGCCGCCACCGGAGGGGCGAGGGCGGCACGGCGGACGACCTCGGTGGGCAGGCAGCACTAGGCGAATCCCCGCAGGCGGCGGATGGAGGGGAGTGGGAGAGAGAAGAGGAGGTTTATCGTGAGTTGGTTCACGCCTTACATAATATGGTCGATGTAGTAGTGCTCATGCTGCCGTCGACAGGCAGAGACCCTGATGGAAGGCCCCCGAGCAACCCGATGCAATACATCATGAATAGTATACATCACGCGTGGCTGTGGGCGCAGACCCCCGAAGCTTTGGTGAGTACCTGCTCTGGACCGTGCACGATACTCTCAGCTGATCGTGCATGACAGTTCGCGTTCAAGATGGTGTTCATTACGATCGCTCTCTGGATTCCTTCCGTGTGTCGGAGTAGCGCGAGTGAGTGTGTTCAATGCAGGTTGCATTGATATTGCGATTGATTTCTGTGCAGAGTTCATCTACGAGCAGAAGGGACTATGGTATGTGATACCTTCCGCCAGTTGACAAGACACTGACTCCCTTCGTAGGGCCCTGATCATGGCGCAGACAACCCTGAACATCTACGCTGCCGACCAAATATTCAAGTAGGTCTGCTGATTCGACACTGAGTGTCTACGGACTGACGTTCAAATCGTCAATAGTATATTTGCCCGTGTCCTCGGCACATTTGTCGGTCTTGTTCTTGGGTTACTTGCGTGGTACATAGGTACGTGGGCGTGAATGTGGTGGCTATATGAGTAGTTGTTGATACCCGCTATGCGTAGGATCTGCCAAAGGCATTGGTAGTCCGTACGGAATGGCGGCTGTGGTCGCGGTCTTCCTTGTCCCCATCGTCTTCTTCCGGCTCTTCACTCCGATGCAATACCTCCCTGGCGTACTTTTGGCCGGCGTGCGTCACCTATCCTAACTCGCATATACTGTCTCACATACCGTTCTTGCCCGTAGGTGACATGGGCTCTGATCATAGGGTACTCCTGGCTTGACGGGCACATCGTCGTGCTCGGGAATGTGGGCATCGGGTGGTCCGTGGCCTGGAGGCGATTCGTTCTCGTGGTCATCGGTAGGTGCCACTGTCGGGATCAAAGCCTTCAGTAGCCCTGACGTAGCACTGTTTTGCCAGGCGTTGCCGCTTCCTCGATCATGATGCTCCTCCCGCCACAATCCGCACGCCGCTCAGTCCGCCTGCGTTGCGCCGGGACATTGACATCCATTTCTTACCTCTACTCACACCTGACGGCGGCGTGGATCTCATCTGAACCATTCTCGGCCGGAGAAGAGGACGATGCAGCGGATAACAACGACCCTACTCAACTGCCCTGGATGCAGGAGTTCCGCGAACGTTTCCTGGAGATCGCGCAGCAGCTGCAGCTTTTGAGAACACAAGCGGCGATCGCGAAACTGGAAGGGAACGTCAGAGGAAAGTGGCCCGCAGAGGAGTACGCTCAGCTTGTCCAGATCGAGAGCGAGATGACTTGGGCCCTCGGCGTCGTGAGTGTTCTTCACTGGGTCGCTGTGTCGGTAACATAGTGCTGACATAAGGGAAGCTCGGCGGATCATTGAGCGAGCTGGACGACGATACTAGAGTGGGGCTTTTGAAGCACACCGTAGTCGTGAACCCTAATTTTGTGAGTGGAGGAACGTTCTGAGTGTTCTGCTGTTACTGAGTAGTGGCATGGCTCTTCCAGATAGGGGACGTGATGTCGGCATTCCTATTGATCTCACAATCACTCAGAACAGGCGAACCTCTGCACCAATCGCAGTCTCAAGACCTGGTCGAGCGCGCATTCTATCATGGAAGTTCACCGGCCACTATGCCTGGCCTGGATGAGGCTGCGATCAGAGATTCACGCCTGAAGCGGCTGCAGTCGGTCACCGACTACGAGTATATGTTCTACGCAAGTAGTGTTGTTGCAGTCTTCCGCATGCTCGAGGTGAGATTTCCCATTGGTCCTCGTGTATCGAGAGTGACTCAGAGCGATACCTGCACCAGAGCTTGAACGAGGCAAGACGTATCACCGCGAGACTCTGTGGCGAGGTTCCCCTCGAAGGGTTCGACAAGTGGAGAGCAAAGTACCAGGGGATCGTCTAGTGGTAATCGTATCACTGGGGTCCCAGAATCTTTCGTGAAGGAAGGCAGCAGTAGCTTTGGCCATGCAATCGCGCCCTGGGACAGGGCAATTCTTCCATATCAATTGATCATCCATATACCCAATACCAAGGCGATTGCGCTCGTTGTGAAACGAAGCTTGGCGGTACATGCAGTAATTGTTGCCAGCCTTTTCAACGAATCGTAATTCTACGCCGTTGCACGAGATAGTGGAATCACTCTTCGCGCTCAAGATCTTCTAGTTCTACCGCCCTGCCCTTCGGCGTTACCTCGGACGGTTGGCCGTCTACTCTTCCTCGAGTGTATGGGGATGGCGGGCGTCGCTTGTTCTCTTCTTCGACACACAGACACCCTTCATCCCCGGCCCGCGGTAGTCTTTGTTGGCTCTTAGTGTTGACAACCTGTGAGGGCCTGAAGATGGAACCGATGAAGTATCTTGGCTGAGATCCCCGGCATCACATGCGTGCGTCGTGGCTGGCGTTGGATTTGGAGGTGTGCATGTCGCACGGCACAATGATTGCGTGCCGTTGAAGCACGATAATTCTGCCAGTCCTACGGTTCCTGTCGTGCCAAGGCACCCTTGCAATGGCGGTTAACATCATCGACTGCGGGATGCGCAAGGACGACAGTGCTTCGATCGTACTTCATGGTTGCGGCGTGTATGGAACCTTGGAGCTTCATCTCACCGCCTGGAATCGTACGCCCGTGTCTGGCAGAGCCTAGCACCGCTAGACGCGTTTGTATGATCCCTCGAGGCTCGAGCTGTGCTCTGCCTCACTGTGTACCTGTCCCGCAGCGGGCAGTCCACTATGTGGGGTGGTCTTTGCGGACAGAAGACCGTTGCAGTCACCCGAGGACGCGTATGAGGAAGGTGGTAAATGGACGCTCATTCAATGTGGTGTGACCCGGAAGGCTTGAAATGTCCTGTATCTGATGCATTTGCCGTGGATTGTTTTTGCATTGATCACGTCGGTTTATTCTGTATTTGTCACTGATGCTAGTAGCCTTCAGATGCCCCACCTAAAACCAATATCCGTAGTCACTCCCTAGGACGCCAGAAGCGAACCCCTTCTATGATGAGATCGTGGTCCTTACCAATCTCCCTCTACTAGTGCGCAACACAGACAAATATCATCGCCTTCGGCAGGGCGGTACCAAGTCTTGGTGTGAACTTCGCCGAGAATGCACTGGTGCAAGCTCAGCGCGAGCTACCCAGTGTCTTCTCGTGTATGTGGTTCCTCGCGATGATGATATATGAGTACCACTGCGTCAGCGCAACCCACGTGCTAGATGTGCGTGGTAGACATGCGCACGAATTCCACATAAGCCATAATAGCTTCGGCAAGGCCTTCGCATCGCAGCCTCGCACCGCCAGAAGGTAGCGCACCGCATACTGCGTACAGTCTTCCGGTATTGTAACAGCTTGTGCAACGACTCTGAGTGACAGGTTCCATTGGACTGCCGTCATGGTAGCACGACTGTTGTCGCATTAATCCCCAGAAAAAACGAATGATCGATGTTAGCCGCGCTAGCAAGGATGTCCGCCACTCACAAGAATTTTCCGGAAAAGCTACTGCTTTAGTGATCTATGCCCTCGCGCAGCCCCCAGGGATCAATGAAGCGCAGTGTATAATCAGTGAGCGTTATGAAGTTCTCACGAGCACAGAACATGCGTAGCTACGCAATCCCAGTGAAGCTCGCTGTGCCCCGAATGGCCAATCGACCGGTGCAGAAGAGCGCTAGTCGTGCGCCGAATTGAAGTTTTCTCGTGCGCGAGGAGACCGACGCTCTGTTCCTTGTCTTCGAAGCACCTCATAGGACAGCCAAGGCATGAGATGCATTCAATCGTGCCGCAGCAAGCGATATTTGGGCATGATGAGCTCGGTACAATCGCAAAAGAGGGACCGGCATCCATGTAATTGCTGCCATTTGGGATATGTTGTGGTTTGTTTCCTAGTCTGGTTCCTGGGCACCGACATACTTGGTCGCTGAGGAGCAATCCTGAAGGAAGTGATGACATCACACATAGCATAGGCCTGCAAGCATAAAAGGTCAACATGGGGTGACGGTCTGCAGCCCAACCACGCCTCCCATGCCTCTATTCTCTCAACAAATCGCCTCTCATCTCGGACCCACGAACTTGGATGGCTATGTCAAACGAATCCTCAGCGAGAGACGCGACGACGTTATCTCGGAGCTGGGACTCACTCGCATCGAAATCCCCTTCTTCAATGTGTCATCTGAACTCAGCCACTTACTGGTGCTGAATAAACTATACGAGGCTTGCCTCTCAATCACCGGCGTCGTCGACAAGCATGACACTTCACCATACTATCCTTCCATCCCACTACAACAAGAGCTGAACAAGATCCTCAAGGATGTCAATCATACGGCTTACCGTCGCGACTCCAAGGCCACAGTCCGCATTCTCGACCTAGGCTACACTCCGGATGGAATCACTACCTTGCTTTTGTCCGGACATGAGAATGTACAGGGGTTGGGTATTAAGCTGCACCGTGATGTTACAAACACTACGGGGAAGTTTAGTCCCCAATCCCATGCACAGCTCACAGCTTACGACGGGGATGTGCGCAGTATTGAAGCAGTGCAGAGGGCAATTGGTATGTGTCATTATAACAGAGTCACATTGCTCACCTCATGCTACACCGCAGAATGCGGTGCTGTTCCGTATACAGCTTCCCAAGGAAGCCATGCACAAGGTTTTGATATCGTCCTCGCGAATGCCGTTCTGCTACTCGAGGCGCACGAGCCTTGTGCCCACTTCGCATACGCCCAGCTCCTCCTCGCGATACAAAACACCGGGCTCGGCGGCGTGCTGGTCATTGCCCTGGAAACGCGGCCGCTGGGATACGTAGTTGAAATCATCAGCATCCTCAAGCAGTCTTTCGAATCCATAACAGCGGTCGCGCCATCTCAGACAATCAGGCCATTTGTCTACATTGTGTGCCGCGGTTTCGGAGCAAGCGAAGGTGCGAGACGCATGAACAGTTCACGCATTCGTGAAGTGCTCCGGGATATGGAGGACATCGGTCAGCATAATTTTACGAGTAAAGCTCGCATATGCTATGTGCATCACTTACACTCTAATTTTGATAGCTTCGGCGGCTACCTCCAACCGTCATTCCGCTGTACCAGGGATGGTGGAGGCTGTCGAGAAGAGACAGAGGCTCTTTGTGACGGTGGAGGATATCCTCACGCCAATATGGGAGGAACAGTATCGCTACGTCCGTCGGCGCCTTCTCGGGGAACTTAGCAAGGATTTCATATGTAAGGCGAACGTACCTCCGCTCTGTAGGATGTGTTGACGACGTACGCGCCACAGTTGAGTGACAGACTCGCGGTCCAGCGGTGTAGATACTAAAATATGACATCGCGTGAGTGGGCTATACTAGAGCTGAAAGATCACTCATTAGAACGAAATCAAAGACTTGCCCTTCAATCGCCGGGGGCCCGTTATGCAGCCTGTACTACGGGTAGCGTTGCCCCCAATCTCTACGCTCCACAGGCTCACCATCTTCTTCCTTTCATGGTCCCAACGATAGTTCTATCCCTCCCCTTCTTTATTTGAAACTTCCCAATTATGCTTTCCTGACCATCTCGCGAATGTTCTAGATATATTACTCTTCCTCCGAGTCGCAGCTCTCCGAGTCGTGCCGTGTGACGTCGCAGTAGTCGTGGAGGTTCGCTGGCATCTGCTGGATTAGCCGTAGCGTAGTCTGTGACATACTACTACTTCGCACCTATGTTTATGTTGTTCAACCACTTCCCAAGTAAAAGTGTGACAAGTCGTAGTCTCCGTTGCAGACCATAAAAGCCGGCAAGCGTCTTTTATGGACAAGTCGCATCCAAGGTGGTCGCTGCCGGCCCTTGCGCCAGCCTCGCCAGCGCTTGATCCGGGCCGCTTTCATGCGCGCCCATCCTCTGTCACGGTTCAACGAACATCAACGTTCAACGTTCAACACGGTGTCGCACTTCATAACTGTACCATATAGTACTTGGCCTTCGACCCGCCAGCCAGCCACCACAGCGAAACACTCCACACCTTATTTCCCTTGACCTAACCTCGGGTTTAAGTGACGAGGAGATAAGCGCCTCGAATTCATAGCGGAAAAGGGCACTGGCATGGTAAGTATCACAGCAGTACTGGAGTTCTAGTGCTACGCTGATTATGACTTTGGAAAGGGACAAACCACGACTCATGCTCACCAACCGTTCTTGGTACTCAGCTCATTGATTGGTTGAGGTGTATGTATCGTATGTTCAAGAGGAGCCGTGGGGGCCAGTATATAGGAATTCGACAATTGTTGGTGCGCCATATGGGCTTCATACGCCCTATGTGATCTTGAGTAGCGTCAAGGGACGAAACGTCCATTCCGCAAGACTCATACTTACTGCACTGCACGGACATACACCGAAGTCACCAGAACGCTGAAGCTCAAGTTTCAGAATACACACTCCGTCGTAGCCGAACGTGAAGGCCGTGCGTAAGCGTGAGTGAACTTCGAATGGCTACATGTATCTCCTCACATTGGAAACCTAGTGTGCGCAATTCGCCTGGTATATTTTTGCGCGAAGTTGTACATCTCGTATGTTAGCCTATGCGGTAGCGCCATCTAAACAAGGCTGTACCTTCCCTCCTGCGATACACCTAAGGTCCGCCGGTGCCACTCTCAGGGGTCTTGCGAGCTCGTAGACATCTGTGACTTTGCCAATTCGACACCGCTATGCGGCCCGCGCATGTGGGTCTGATCAGCAGTGGCTCGCCGACATGCACGAACTCATAACCCTTCGAGCAGCAAGCGGTGTTCCGGGTGTCGAACCATTCTGTATCTCGCATCAGTCATCAGTGGTAAGTTCTGCGCTTATGTTTCAAAGGAAAATGTCATATCATTTGCCAAACTCCATAGACTTCCCTCCGCCGAGTACAACTACTAGTATGCTCTGCATTTTCAGTGGGCAATTCGCCAACAGCGTCGAGTCCTCTCGCAGCCCCCTAATACAGAAGAAGCGTGTCATCTCCGCGGATCTTCTTTGCCGGCCGTCTTGCACGCCGGCGTTCAACCGTCCTGTGGCCCCTGGGGTAAATCGTGTTGTTGCCTTCCCGACATTTCTGGGAGATCACAGGTCAGCAGTCGGCGGGCTCCTTCTAGCTGTTGCCTTTAGTATGTGGCGAGGCCTTATGTTGCATGCTGCTCTAACTCCGAATGTCTTCTCTCTGACCTACATTCTACGTGTACAACAGCCACGACGGCTAGATCGCGCCATCGAAAGGACTGACACCTTGGTGTATCTGTACTTGGATAGAAGCCGCTTATAGCAATTGGTCATGCGGGAGACCAGATGATGTTACGTGCCCGTCGATTCATTGCACTGGAATTATTGGTGCGTGGTTTGTTTTACTGATACGCGCCGAATAATTCACACTCTGGCTGCACGTATTTGCCTCGAAGCGAAGGACTAGAACCCGCGGTAAGAGAATTACACCCTAATGTTGATGCCCCTTTGGTTTTGACACTGTCGGGAGGATACATCCAAGGACACTTCACTGCGAAAACCACCCTGTGGCTGGCTAGTATCCACCTGATACGCGCCAATACGCTGCCCATGAAGATGGCTGCACCTATGCGTGCGAGCACTACGTGGACGGTGAGAGGCACTACGAGAAGTTGAACTGCACTAACCACTCAGTATTATCTCCGTGTCTGCCATCTGAGGGATGAAGATGCCATGCCATAGATGCTGTATCACGACCACTGATCTCAGAAGATAGCGGTTTCCGCCGCCGACAAATCGAGCATCTTGACATCCCGTGCACACGAAGTCTAGGCCCGAATATACGAAGAGGCATTAGGTTTTGCGTCTCGTGAGTGGCCCCGTCGCTAAGGGTGTGGGCCGTACGAATCGTCGAGACGCCACCGCAAGCAACAGAAAATAGCGCAAGCAAGACAGAATAGTGCGTAGGGTGGAACCTCTTATCATAAGCTTGGGAGGAAAGCTACCACCCGCCGATGTGGTCCTTGATGCGCCCAAGGATCGCTTCGTGTAGGTGGTTTACCTGCGGACAGACGTCCGCTCGCGGCAGCTTCGCCATCCTTGCCTCGCAGCATCGCACCACGAAAGCGGTGTTTGGCTATGTCATATCTCGGTGCGTAAGTGGACTGGCCCACCGCATATGTGGTTCTCAGGCTGTATAAATGTCAAGCTGCCGAGCGGATAAGCACCCCATCCACCCTCACAATGTCGTTCCTCACTCACGCTGCTGTAGATCAACTCACGCCATCCAACTTCGAGGCATACGTCGACGGCGTCCTCAACAACTTCAGTCATCGCGACGCGGTGATCGCAGAATTGGGAATAAGTCGCTTCGAACGCCCCTTCTTCAACTCCAACGGATCGGACCTCGACAAATCCTTGGTTCTGAGCAAGTTATACGATTCCAGCAACGGTGCCAACCCGCGCCCCATCTTCCACCCGGAGGACTTTACCCAAATCGTGCGCCAACTGAACGGCTCTCCCGGCGCCGGGCGCTCCCAGAACTGGCCAGGACTCCGTTTTATCGACTTAAGCTATGCCCAGGGTAGCATAGGCGACAGTTTATGGCGTACGTACGGAGGTGTAGAGGGGCTGGGAATCAGTCAGTCGCAGGGTGATGCTATGCACACTCTACGACCGACTGCTACCCATTCCCATGAACAGCTTCCGACACTCAATGTGGACATCCTCCGCGCTGCTGAGAGAGGAACTCTAGGTACGTAATTTACATACCATGGTGTGTATACTCATGAGTGTGGGGTGTCTAGGAAATAATGTAGTTGCGGGGAATTACAACCTTGTCCTCGCGAACGCTTCAATGTTGCAGGCGGAAAGACCTGCGATGGAGGAAGACCGTGTTCGCCTCATATGGGCGCAGCTCCTGCTCGCATTCCGATACGTCTCCCCGGGAGGCTCGTTGGTGCTCAGCATCGACACCCGGCCCCACGACTGGGTTGTCGATGTCATCACGGTCCTGACCCTGACCTTCAACCCGAATTCGATCAAGGTCATACCACCCCGTAACCACGAAACGAAGCGGCCAACTGCTTACATTCTTTGCCGAGGCTATGGATCTAGCGGGACTGGGGGTTTAACGAACTTGTTCATCAGTCGCCTTGGCGAGGCGTTACGAAACAGAAACAGTACGTTCATACTCACTCGCAGACCACGGCCACCAATCGCTCATCTCCAAACATCAGACCCGCGCCCTCGCATCTCTGAGATCACGGACCAGATGATTATCGGGATGCAAGGGCATGCGTACACGGCCTTTATGCTTCTAAAACCCGTCTGGAGCATCCAGTATGAGTGCGTCCGTGCACGCTTGAGAGAGAGGCTCCTCCAAAACCCGGGGAGTCACGGTGAGTTCAATAACCTGTATTGTGCGTGTACGACAGAACATGGCTCTGACCACCCACTATATAGTGTAACTGGCGAATCAATATTTCCGTTCGCCAGTCGCAGAAGAAGCTCTGTTTTTGGCTGAAATCAGTAAGTCCCTGGATTAGTATCATGAAAACGAGATACTGAGCTTTTCCTGATGTCATAGACTCGAAGCTCCCATGTCTTCTACTTCACGTCTTGCTGTCCTTTTACACCGCTTTCCCATATGCTCTCCTGCTCTGCTGTACTTCATCGCTCTAATTCTGTCCGCCGAATTCTTGTTCCGTGCTACGCACGACCATGTAATATTAGCTGAAACTTCGTAGTCACTTGTCACTGAACCGTGCCAATGGCAGTATACTCGCATGACCTAACAATATTTGAACACGCATTCAACGAATCTGTCAGACCGAGCTTGATCTTGTATACCGGTTACTTACCGGGCACATACTCTTCATTTGGGGCCTTCCAATTGGTACTAAGTTAGGTCCTGTGGATGATTTGTGTAGACTTGCGGCAATAGGCGCCGCAAGGCTGTGGATCCTCTGCCGGCGCCTCTGTGTACGTGACATACCTTGTCATCAACCCAACATCAACTTCTCGAGACTGCTTACCACTTTAGCCAACACCAAGACATTCTTTTCGTCTGCCAGCATGAATTTTCGTACCTGAAACTGGCAGCCCCACACGGGTCATTTGCCCTTGTTCTCGCCCTCGGCTTTTTGGCTAGGACATTCGACATCCACTGTTCGCAGCTTCGCCCACTGTGGAGCGGTTGTAACGAGCCCTTTCAACAAACAGTCTTCTGGCGACTACTCATCGTGTGGAAGAAGTCTAGCGAAAGTCGGAGGGCATGGACGGGGGACTTGCGATACCCAAGTATTGTCATAGCCAGTGAGTTGTACCGTACAGCTGGTTGCTTAGTCGCCTTTCTCAGCCGCGGCCTGATATGCTATCCTCTAAGGCTTTCACGGACCACGCCGTCTATCGCTCTCATGCCAACGACGATCGCTCACCCGCAACTTTCGCGAGGCGGACGCATCATGCGGGTAGCAGTTGTACGGTTGCGGTCGAGCTTGTTGCAGCGTCTATCGGTGGGGCACAGTCATATATTGAAGTACGTCTCCTGTATTCGCTCGGAGGCAGTGCTAATGCCGAATGACACACCATTGAACAAATAACGAGGTAGGATAGGTGTTCATCGGCGGAATAAGTGGTGATATGGCTCTCATTGAGATTGGCGACAAGGAACTACTGTTCAGGACGTCTGCGTCCTGGGGGCACTGCCATTGATGCTCATTCTCTCAATCACCACTGCCCACTGCGGCTTCCCCCAGCCCGCTGCGCATGCTGTCCAGCTCCCGAGTACGACAGCCATGTGTCTCTCACTCCACCTTGAGCCTCATGTAACCACCAAGTCACAACCCACTCGTATGCTCCATCGAAGCTGCTGCGCGTTGACTCGTCCCGTAGAAGACGCGTGCATCAGCACCGCCCTTGTCAAATTTAGCAACCAGGCGGAAGACTTTCCGACTGGTTCACGTCGGCCTATCTGGATCGCAGTCCATGGATCCCTTGCCTCGTGAGTGCGGCATCCGCGAGTCGTATTAGGGTCTCATGGGTTGGTGAGCTTCTATCAGACATTTCACTCGACCGCATCGCATCTCTACTCGTGCCCTTCGACTTGCGTATCGTACCGCACATTCTCTAATGTCGCCCGATTAGGAGATCATTTTGTGTGATGCGACTGATGTCCGCTGCTCCGAGTAGACTAGGACGTGTACTTACGTCGATAGTCGTAATGGAATATCTATAGACCCACCCAAGTACCGCAGTCCGCGGGCGTGGTCCCAGGCCATGCGAGTGGCTATTCTAGCTGTAATGGCGTCTAGCCACCTCCACAACTCGCCCACCACGGTCCACCGTCCTTGCATCGTGTCTAATGTGGGCGGTACCATGGCGGTGCACCGCAAGGCGATGCCCACCGTAGCTTCCAAGTGCGGCTATGCAGTGTCCGCAATACCATGTATAAATACGGGCGACCTGTCGGAGGGCTCACTGGCGGTTCACGGCGATCGCCCACTCACCTCCGAGCCGCCCAACATGCACGAGGACACGAATATACACCCTGCCGTCGGGCGATCGCCGCGACCCACCCGTCGTCCGACAGCGCGTACTGAATGGTAGCCCCAGCCCCTACGAACCTTGAAGCTAGACGCTTCGAACTCCCCTTCTTCAATGTGTCGCCGGACCCAATGCCCGGCCACAAGACCATTTGGTAAGTCCCAATATAGCTTTAGAACATCATAATGGAAACTGATATCATCAACAGAAGCATGATGACCCACCACCCAGGTCATTCCACCACTTGGCTGCTACAGAAAGGATATAACATGAAAAATGTATATCCTCTCTGTAGTGTCCAAGTAGTGGATAATATTCCATTGAAGCAAGTGAGGTCACAATACCCATATAGCCTGTGTCATCCAGATATTGATTGACATCCACAGCCCACACTCCCACAACATCCACACTACCATGGTTTCATGGACATGTAATGCCCTGACCCCATCACAAGTACCCCCACCAACATCTCAGTCACTGAGATACTGAACACACAACACTGTAAGTCTTCAGTATATCACTTTGTGTTGTTAACTGATAACATGACCAGGCTCAACTACAACATTGAACCCCATTTGAAAACAATGGCAAACTAAATCTACTTATCTGCACCAGGTCTTTAGTATACTGTTGTTCTCAAAATATGTCTTTCATGACAACATGAGATCATGACATTTATGGATTATGAAACATGTTGATTGCCTCTGAGCATTGTGACAAAAGCATTGCCCACACTTTGCTCATCATCAACAGCAATAGAGCCAACCTTGAACTTGACATAATGTTGCTGATATCACTTGATCATTTAGCAGCCTTGCAAGGCAGTGCAATTGAGCATTTTGATGATACAAATGGTATAGCATGAAGACAACAGTCAATACAGCAAATGCAAATGCCAATCACAGCAAGTAAGCTCTTAGATACAGCACAGAAAGATATCCATAGAATCCTATACTGCAGATAAGCACAAGGTAAGGCTCATTGTGTAATAGGCACACTCACACTTCGTGAGCATGATGAATTCCGCGAGGAACTGCACCATATTCGCTGTCTCCTCGCCGACGGGCCGGATCCACTCCGGCGGGAGCGCAAAGCCATACTGGAGGAGTATCAGTCATCGAGTCGTCGACTACGGTACGTAGGACGCACCGTGCCAGTGTCGCGCAAATGCACGGCGTATGAGTACTTGATGCCCGCTTTGGCGTACATCCAGTCAACGACGTTCCCGGGGGCCCTACCAAAGACGTTCAGCATCTCTGTCAGTGAAGGAAGCATGCGAAGGAGACCGACTTGTACACCATGGAACACAGGCTGCCTGTCTGCGGGATGTTAGCGTCAGGAGCTCTGCGCCACGCAACGCGTCATAGATCGCACTCACCGTGAACGACGTCCCATGCGCGAGCCTGATCGCCCGCGCCGCCCCATGCGCCGCCTCGATCTGGTCCTCCGCGTCCTTCGGCGTCTTCTTGCACGAGTATGCGAAGGGCGTCGATACTACGGACATCCAGCCGCTCAGCTCGCACCAACTTCTGAGACGGACCGCGTACGCACTCATCTGGCCGTAGCTTCGCAAGTCGATGTACGCCTTGAGCACGGGGAGCGTGGTGATGTAGTTCGCAATGTTGTTCACCTCTGGTGACTCGAATGCACGGTGGCCTGGGTACCACGGCGTGCAGGGATCCGTCGGCGTCTTGGGTTTCTTACTCGCGACGGTCGGGAAGTTAGCCCTCGCCTTCCACTTGTGGCCCTGCAGAGATATTGGTTCCAGTGACGAGCTTGCCGAGAGAGAAGCGTACCCAGTTTCTAGGTGAAGCATGTCAGTGGAAGTGAACCGGTGAAATGTGCGGACATTGGACGTTACCTGTTCATATCTATGCCCACGCACTCCTCGTAAGGGCCAATGACTTGTCTGTTCTTATACCTAGCATAGCGGTGTTTAAGGAAAAATAAGAGGCGAGGAGTAGATGAGTCGTACCAGAAGCGGTCATGCTCCCAGGTGTAGACGTATCCGTCGGGGTTCGGCACAGGGATGATATGGAAGTCCTGATCAACGATGCATTGTAAGCACCGGCATCAGAGCCCATTGGGACATAGATAGTACGACGATTAGATGCCCACATAATCATCCAACAAAGAAGACATCGCATGATCTTCGGACGTGCTCGATACGAGGGCATGAGTAAGATACAGCACTGTCGATGTGGCGACCCACTAGACACCGACTCGTTATTGCGAGTAAGTCAGAGTTCGGCATATAAAACGCACCTCCCTCGCATGCTGAGCACCAGTCAGGACAAACCCTGGCTTTGCCTTCGCCTTGGAGTTCGGCTTCGATATCCTCAACGCAGTCATCTCCCGCCCTTCCGCCGAGTGGCCTATGTACGCGACCTGCACGAGTTCGGGAAACATGTTCGCCATGGCGCGCACGAAGTCTTCTATCTCGTGCAAAGGGTGATACTCCGAATGAAACGTCGTGTTGGCCAGAGATGACAAGTTCCATGACGAGGGGCCGGAGGGTCGTCTGGCCGCTGAGGAACGACTTGTGGCAGGAATACGCGTCACATTCTGGGCAACCGCTACATCGTGAAATGGCGACAAGTCGTAAGCCTCGAATGAACGGAAATAGAGGTCGACCTCGGAAGGGGTTATGCGCCAGACATCTGCGTTCGCTGCCTAGCATCCGCTGATAGTCAGGGGTATATGTGCGCCTCACGGTTCTCTGCACTCACCAGTGCATCCCCCACGATCTCTGCAACATCAATTTTGTCGCCAAACTGCGTCGAGATGGTAGTCAATACGCCGGCTTGGTTCTCGTCCGAGTTTGCCGAGCTTGAGGTCAACTGAAGAATGGTCTGTCCCTTCGATGGCACGGACAGCGCATACGAGAGCGGCAGCAAGGAAAAGAGTAACCAGGAGGGCATCTTAGCAACTGTGCCTATGGAAAGAGTTGCAGGAAGTCATTACCGGCCGCAGTACGTCGCAGTACGTGATGTGGTCGTGTGCAGGCCTCGCTACGCCGACGGGCGGCCAAGCGTGCGGGCGCTTAGTCGATCTATATATTAGTATAATTCTTCATTTGGCCAAATAGAGCACGGGCAACAAAATATGACAGATCATATAGTGACGGGCGAGCAGCCAAATATCATTTTGAAGAACTTCATAAGCTTTGTTGCATATGTCGTCTCTGAATCTCTTTGCATGCTCGGTGGCCGCGGTATTAGGGCGTTACAATGGGATAATAGGATTTCTTACCTAGCCATAAACAGGATCACAAAACCTTACTTACAGCCTCAGTAACTTCGATCTACCGTACGTCGACTTCATCGATAACCTTGACTCGGACCATCGTATTCAACACCCTTGTTACGACGACGACTCATTTTCCGGCCCCAAGGACACGAAGAGTCTGCACATAACACCGCACCAGCTGCAGGAAGCTGGCTTTGACTCATGGCGGTACGTCTTTTCTCATCCCCATTGACTCTATGCTAGGATTTTGATCGCTCAACAGTGTGCGGTCAAAGTGGAACACACCATGTCTTACCATCAAATTGCCATGCGGCACGATGTCTCTTTCCCACCCGAGATTTGGGAGGAGGTCTTCGCCTGGCTCCCGCGAGAGGTGGCGCGCAGCTGCTTGTCCGTATCGCGGACGTTCCGCGACCTCGCCTCTCGCGTAGTGTTCCGCAATGTCACCGTATTTTTCGGCGCATGGGAAGCTGTTGAGGTGAAGGAGTATATATACGAGACGGATCCAGATCCGGATGCCATGAACACACTGGAAGACAAGATGTCGTCCATGTCGTCCGCAATACTACATCGCATATCTCGCGATCCAACATTCGCTGTCATCGTACAAAGCCTCGACATACGTGCCTACAAGCGAGACGGCAAAAGAAGCGCTTTCGAACTAGGTGAGCACTGGCCTGATGGATTGCCTCGTACCGCACGCAGAAAAACTTAGGTTCTACTGTGGGACGTCTTCAGGAAGCTTGGTGGAAGCGATACATAGCTTGGGCAACCTTCGCTCATTGGTTTGGCATGGCACATCGCCGAATCCGACACCTGAGGTGGTCGAGGCGCTCGTATCGAGGTGCACGACGCTACAGCACTTCTCCGCGCCGTAAGTATGAATTACACCGGCCATTGATTACTGGCGTTGACTTTGGCTCGGCCATAGCCTATTGACAATGTCAAAACTTCCCCTTGAAAGGCTAACAAACCTGTCGTCGATTGGGTTCACATGGAAGTGGTTCTACGACACCGCTCGAGGAAGACGGTCGAAACTGCCTGCGGAAGACCGGGACCTTGCAGTGCCCTATGAATGCCTGCGAGAGTTGCAGATGCCATATACAGCACCGCACGACATACCTTTCGACCGACTCCCCATGCTGACGCATCTTGAGCTCCTATCCATTCAGGTCCTAGACGACTTTGGACCCATCATACGCCCAGTCACGCAGTTACAATCACTCTCCGTGTTCTGCAGTAGGCGTGAACACGACAATCTCTTCGAGGCGCTCTCCTTCCTCAAGTCTGAGCTGCCGAATCTGCACTCGCTCTGCCTGCTCACGCGGCGGCAAGGGACCCTCGAGAGCAGCCATGTCCAAATTATAGCCGATTTTTTGCAGGGCAGGACCCGTCTGCGTCGCTTCCGCTCGACCCTCACCTTCCGCCCAGGCGACCAAGCGCGATTTCTTGATGCATTAGCGAGTCTACGGAACCTCGAGGCACTGCATTGGGACGTGTTCATGGAGGACATCACCAAAGACTTCATGCAACTCTTCTTGCGACATATCCCTTCGCGGATGTCTGCGCTGAGCCTTGCTACCGCGGGTACTAACTTTAAGGGTGGCGACGCCTTCGCGGACCTCGTGGGCACCTCTCCCTCTTGTCACGATCCCCATGGAGCGCTGACTCCTTCTTTATCGCAGTGGGCTCACTGCCCAGACCTACACTTCTTCTACCTCCGCACCTGGGGCTCTGAGGAGGAGCCCATCGGGACACTGTTGCGCGGCGCCAAGCACTTGAAAGTGCTTGGGTACAATGGGAGGTTCCATTACATCGAGATGCGGGATGGTGAACTCCATGCCTCTGCGACGTGGTCCGCACGTAGGGTCGCTTTTCGGGGCCTGAGTGATTTCGGGCCCGGGTGCGAGGACGCGGAGTGGCTCATGAGGGGACTGCGTATCAGGAACGAGACTGACGAGGACGCGCCGTAAACCTTGAGAAGATCGTGGCACGCACTCAGGCTCTCCGCTATGGATCGGGACTGGTTTGTTCGCGTGAGTGGCGAGCGTGTATAATGGTGCTGTAGTTTCCTAGTTGTATTTTCAGACGAGGATCGTGTTCAGGGGTATGTAGCATCCAATAGAACATCGGCAGGGTCGAGGTTTGAGAGACGAAGAACCTCAAGGAGCGAGCCGTTCAAGAGCCCACGCCTACAGGCTGCAGGCCAGATAACGCTGTCGGACACATTGCTCTATGGGCTCTTAAGTATGTATCAAGACAGAAAGATCTAAGTTTCCCGTGCTAGTTTATACATCTTTACATGCTTCTACTGTCCTGCCTCGCATACCCCGAGTATACTCCTCGCTCACGCAGAGAGCTTCTCGCGAAGAAGGTCCTTGAGGGTCTGGCCATCCTCAGCGAACTTCTTGATACCCTCGTGCAGCTTGTCGAACGCCATCTGGTCCTCAAGGAGGGTCCAGCGGAACTCGGGCTCGTTGTCGATGTAGGTCACCTTCTCGATCGGCTGGCCCTGCGCGGCGGCGCCCGAGTCGAGCTTCTTCGGCACGTTGGCGGTGTCGTTCTTCAGCTCCTCGAGCAGCTTCGGCGCGATGGTGAGGAAGTCGACGCCTGCGAGGGCCTTGATCTCGCCGGTGTTGCGGAACGACGCGCCCATGACGATCGTCTTGTAGTGGTACTGCTTGTAGTAGTTGAAGATCTTCTTCACCGACTGTACTCCCGGGTCGTTGTCGCCCGAGTAGTCCTTGCCCGGCTTGTTCTTGTTGTACCAGTCGAGAATCTAAAAATGACGTCAACAAGGTCCAGGCCAGCGACCAGAAGAATCTTGGGGGCTTACGCGACCCACGAAGGGCGAAATGAGGGTAACACCTGCCTCAGCGCAGGCGACAGCCTGGCCGAAGCCGAACAGGAGCGTGAGGTTGCAGTGGATACCATCGTCACGTTCAAGCTCGCGTGCGGCCTGGATGCCCTCCCAGGTTGACGCGATCTTGATGAGGATACGCTCCCGCTTGATCCCCAGAGACTCGTAGAGCGCGATGAGCTCCTTCGCCTTCTTCTTCGTGCCCTCCTTGTCGAAGGACAAACGGGCGTCAACCTCGGTCGACACACGACCGGGGATGATCTTAAGGATCTCTTTGCCGAACTCGACCAGCTGGAAGAGCGATCAGACTGATGGGAGGGGAAGGGGGCGCGTGCACTCACCAGACGATCCATTGCCGCGCTCGTCTGAGTCTCGATATCGCTACCCTTCTCCTTGCCGTACTTCACGGCAGCATCAATGAGACGGGCATAGCCTGGCTTTCCCGCTGCCTGGAGGATGAGCGACGGGTTGGTGGTAGCATCCTGAGGCTTGTAGACGTCGATTGCTGCACATCGATGTCAGATCGCCGTATCACCTCGTCCACCAAACGCATTGTACGCACACTCGAAGTCACCCGAGTCAGACACGACAACAGTGCCTGTCTGCTTGAGGTAGTCAAGAGAGGTAGTCATTTTGGCTGGTGGGGGTGGGATAAGAGTACTTGAGAAGCCGTTGGGGTCGTCGCTCTCATTTATATATGAGCTCATTCGGCAGGGTCCGGCCCGGGGCTACTCTGGTTCCACCACTTCTCCAAACTCTCCTTCTTCCGCCCGTGCTTCTTGGCACATCTTCACGCCGATATAAACGACTGTGAATACTTCATTTGTACATCGTATGACTTCACAAACTACGTGTCTAGCGGTTTTGGTAGAGGGCTCGTCATGCTAGCCTGTCATGCTGCCTAATCCTTGTGCATAACCCACGTGCAGGCTAGCTCAGCATGAGACACGCTTAGCTAGACCCGAGTGTCGCCGTTCGGTGCTATGGCCGCGCTTGAGTAACAGGAGAAGAGCGCAGAGAAGCCGGCACCGA
The DNA here is from genome assembly GCA_001931775.1 of Fomitopsis pinicola. Classification (NCBI taxonomy): domain Eukaryota; kingdom Fungi; phylum Basidiomycota; class Agaricomycetes; order Polyporales; family Fomitopsidaceae; genus Fomitopsis; species Fomitopsis pinicola. The sequence goes on from MPVS01000027.1 coordinate 46,709, forward strand.
TCCGACTCAGTGGGTACGGCGTGCTATAGGCAGGGAGCGGGTGTACCGCGGAACCGTGCAAGCCGTATGGGGTAATGGCGAGCGTGCTTGTGGACATTTCCCAGAGGAATATCTCATGTATCGTTGTTCGCCCGCATGTGCGTACTTTTGTCGCACGACTGTGCGCTGTTATGATCGCCTCGATCATTGTCGCCAGGATCCCAAAGTACTGGTGATTACAATGTTGACCACCGCGCATATCAAATAATATCGATCTCCATACCTTGTGGCCGACGTTGGTCAATCGAACCGACCAAATTTGATAAGAACTCACTGTTCAGTATCGACGGAGGACGATCTGGGAGGAGACGGACATCCAGGGACACACACGGCTACCAGCCGTTCAATGCTAAACATATCGAGCCATCGAATATCCCCAGGTCGTCTGAAGGCCATCCAGCCTGACAACATCTCAGTCATGGGGCCACCGTAATGAAATCCACCACTCACAATGAAAATTTGTGTTCGTCGATGCAGATGCACGACGAAGATGGATCGATGGTTGACGGTTCTCGTAGTTGACGGATAGCTGACGTGCATGTCATCCATCGTGAGCTGCACACGCTGCGGCGTCGAGATTCAGCACTGTTGTGTGTAGGAACGAGCCTCCCGCTAAGTGCTATGTCTCAAGCGGAGTGAGGTCGCAGCCATAATCACCCTACGGATTCCCTTTTAAAGCTTCTGTGGAGACTTGAGCTTTCCTGACGTGTCAGAGTTGTACAGAGGTCATGATGGTCCCTCCTCAGGAGAAAGAAAGGCGTTAATCCGTCAGCCATTAGGATGGGTGTCACACTAACAATCACCGTTTTGCGTTGCGAAATTAAGGATCAGAGTTGGTTGCAGATATGCAATACCAATGGCGCTGGAATGTGCAATGAGTTGATATCTTTACAGCTAGGAGACCTCGGAGCAACTGCTGCTGATTTGTTTCTACGACTTGCTTAGCCGTCTAGCGCTGTGAATAGCTATTGCCGAGTGAGGCACATACCGTCATGCAGGGATCAAAACGGGCCCCTGCATAACGAGATATGTGCTCATTCCCATCCGTCGTCGTACAAGAAAGGGTACAGACCCATGTAGTTTCATTGCTTGACGAAATGCGCGGTCGGATCTAGACCGTGGATCAGGCGAGACCAAACAGCCCCAAGACAGCGCCGTGAGACCCCACTGAACACGCCACTCCGTATGCAACAAACCAGAAATGCAGACAGACTCACGAACTTGTCACGGAAGTCAGTGTGATACGAAGCGGAGACAGATAATACCCATGCGCGGTGATTACGGGCTGTGCTTGGCGTAGAATGTATTCCAACGGGCAAGGGACCCATGCACTCCGCTTACATCTGCTGCAAGGCATTCTGCTCCATGTGCACCAGTTGCTGCCAGGGGCAGAAATCTGAATGTGCGTCAGTCAGAGATGCGCGCCGTAAAGAAGGCACTAGGCTAGACACACCTACAGAATTACCAACAGCCTAGATGGCCTTGAAGTCATGTAAGATGCAATTGTACTGCACGGCCAGCGGCTGTAAGCGCGGAAGAAAGCTGTATGCTCGAAGCGATGGTGCATTCAGGCGCATTCGTGTATACGGACATAACGGCATGTTCCGGCGATCGCACGATCAGCGTAGCGAGATCCTGCAAAGTGAATCTGGCATCAGGGACTTAGGTGCCCGATAACGCCACGAACGTACTTACCGCGGCGCGGGAGTGCTAATATGGCTGGTGACAGCAGCGAACACCGGCGGATACCCCGAAATCAGGATACTTACGTTGGCTGGTCTAGTCACCAAGTACAGCACCTCGGCGGAACGTCATGCCAAACCAACGGACAACTTGAACATAGGGCGGGACAGGAGTAGGAAGAAGAAGAAATCCCCGGAAGTGCGATAACTGTATACGAGGGCTACGGTCGTTTCTCGGGCCTCGAGGATGAGAATTCGTACGGCAGCCGTGATCCGCAGCAGACTATTATGGTGAGCTTGAGATGGTGTACCAGTATACCTCCTCGGGTGACACTGGGCGCGGTCATGATCAGCGCCCAGGGTGTCCACTGATACCACCTAGGTCGCAAGCAAGAGACGCTGGGCCACTGAAACGGATACAAGTAATTTACACTCACTCCTGGGCACGGGCGTGACAGCTTCGTCATGATGCGCACATCGTCGATGAAGGAGCGCCGCCGCTGGAGGAGGTCCTCGGAACACGGAGGATGTCATTGGAAGCTTTGTGATGTGTAGACCGGTGAGTTCACCCCCGCAGGTGCATGTGCCAGTGAAGAAGACCCCAGGTGTTACTTGAAATTGCCATAGCAACAATTCAGTCTTCCCTCGACGCCGTATATGCCACATCAACAGTACGTGGCCATGTCTTCCGAACAAACCAGAATCGGACGACATACCTTAGTAAAACACTGAACCTTCTCCGCGGCCTGACGGGTCAGTGCAGAGAGGCGATGCGCGATAGCTTGGAGTGGGACACCGGAGTCATTCGTTATCGAATCCTCGTGTTCGCCTCTGTCGGAGGATTGTAATAAACACTCACGAGGCGAAAGCGAAAGTATTCATGCGCAATGTGGCCAAGCGAAGCTGTTCTTCACCGCCATGCAGCGCACAGCATTTTTAGCAACAGATAATCTAGTAGGGTGTGTTTGACTGTAGACTTCATGGGCAACCGATGGCTTCGAGGACTTTTCTCAGGGAAAAGAGGAAAACAAGTGCAGTTTGCGACGAAGTGGCAAAAGTTCGTTGTGATGCAACGTCGAGGGAGACATTTTGATGGTTGCCGGTGGCCGCCAGCGAGATCCCAGCCACAATCTGAACCACCGGATCTCGGCCATCACCCTGGTGGCTATGGCGTAGCGGCCCGGTTAGGAAAGCTATCCTAGTGTTCTCGTCGTCCCTGCCCCTTAGCCGTGGGCCCATGCGGAGCGCCAGCACACTCTGGGTCGAGGCTGTTCACGCCGAAGAGTTGCTAATTGCTGAAGGGGCAAACACATGCGGTAGGATGACGTAGGATTGCCTCGAGGTTTGCAACTGGATGGCTGTGACATTACAGATTCGTGTCCCGGAAGGCAGGCCTAAAGTATCCCGAACATGACTCCAGCGGATGCCGGCGGGGCTAGTTCGTTACTCTTTTGTAGCTAGAAATACCGGATGACTATTAAGTGCGCTGGCGACGCGATCAGGCGATCCCGCGCTTGCTCATGCAGACGTAACATCTCTCACCACCTTCCCAATCGTAGCCAAGACGTGGCAACCTGGATCCTATATATGAGCCGATATGGTCAGTGAGATTCCCCATCCCTCCTCTTACCTTCGTATCTAATTTCTAATCAGCAGAGAGCTCGCCGACCGCTCTCGCCTACAATGTCTCAGCCGCTCATTACTTTGTACGATGTCCCAGCCGCAACTCCTCAGCCTTGGGCGCCGAATATCTGGCGCATTCGGTGAGTGAGCAAGTGATCGTATGTTATACAGCTAAACAATACTCAGCTTCATCCTCAACTACAAACGCCTTCACTACCGAACGGTGTGGGTTGAATTCTCCGACGTCGAAGCCACTCTACGAGGTCTCAACGCACCGCCAGCGGGTTATAGAAGTGACGGGAAACCAATATACTCACTCCCGGTCATAGTCGACTCCATCCGCTCGAGGTCCCATCCCACCATCTTATCCAACGCCAATTTCATCGCTGAGTATCTCGAAAGCACCTACCCTGCCAGGCCCATCTTTCCTGAGGGCTCGCGCGCCGTGCAGTCGCTTTTCGTCCACTACATCCAAGAAGTCTTCGCGAAGCCGCTCCTCCCGATCTTGGTTCCTCTCACGCACCAGGCGCTGCCCGAGCGCAGCCAAGCGCACTTTCGCGGTGCTAGCGGAGGGCCCGCCGCCATGCAGCTGACCGGCGCGCAGAGAGAGCAGGCCTGGCATGCTGTCAAGGGGCAATTCGACTTCCTCGCCGGGATCTTGGACAAAAACGCGGGGGCGGATGGGAACGGCGTCGTTGTGATGGGACACGACGTCACCTACGCCGATTTCGCCCTGTGCTCCGTCTTGTAAGCCTTCTTCGCTCTCACAGAAAGTCGTCGCCGCTCACCTTGTTGTCTCCAGGATCTGGATTGAACGCGTATCTCCGCATGATGGGTGGGCCCGGGTCAGGCAGTGGAACAATGATAGATGGGTCCGCCTGTGGAGCAAGTGTAAGGATTACATGGACGTGTTGTGACGGAGGAGGGCACCACGTTGCGCCGCAGGCGGCGCAGTCATATTTGTAGCGTTATGAGGGATCAGCCCCCTCGCGTCCCGCGCTCCGACCCGCGCCAGTGACTGCTGAATTATCCTGATAGATGCGTCATAGCTCAACTGTAGCTCACCGTTATTACTGTAGGAGTACAGAGATACCACTGTAGTATCGTAATGCGAAGCCCCTCTCACTTGCCCCGGTACGAAAGTGGAGGGAAAGAGGCAGACGTGGCGGCTCTGACCGGCGAACTTGAGTGCGGGCGCTGAGCGCCCAGATGGCGACTGACTCTTCTCTTCGTCATGATCCGCCCACTGTCAGTCGAGGGCAGCAGGGGCAGCATCCGACGGCCACCCCACCAGTCAAATTTCAGACAGACGAAGAGCAGAGCGTTGGGGGGATGTGTCGTGAGCCTGTACCCATCTCGTACGCTAGTCACATACCGAATTGAACCACCGTCCTCCCACGTTTCCGCACAACAACCCTAGCTCGGTACTAGAAGCTCCCCGGCAGAGGGTGTATGCGCTGAACGCACACATGACAACGCGGTCGAGCCGACGTAAGAGTGAGATCTCACCGTGGGGTTCCTTGCTTCGGACTGTCCTCGAAGCGAAAAAAACCGCTCTCGCCTGATCCTGCCGCATGCATTTGGTGTACCAGACAGAAGTTGGTGTTACCTCCAAGCGTGCACAGCCGCTTTTCTGACAAGTATTTCACTCACCTCTATCTCCAATAGTACAATAGAGGGCGCGGTTGACCCCGCCAAGACAGGGGAATCAAGCCAACTCCAATGGGGTGTCAAATTCTAGCCTGGTCTGTGCGACATCGCGGGATTTTTCAGCCAACTAGTCGAGTGGAGGGAGAAGCAAAAAGCTCACATACGGCTAGTACCCCGCTGGGATAATCCCTATCATTGTATGGGATGGACTCCGGCTGGGCTGCGCGTGCTCCGTCCGGGACGCTAAACAAAGAAGCGCACTACCGTATCGAGGCTCGGAAATAAACAATGTTAATACTCATTCTGGAACACGGGACCCTTCTAGAAGAGAACTATCAGTGATCCGATTGCTCCAGGAAGCCCCCCACTTCTCGCATATATCTCTCGCGTTCCTCCCAGAACGGCATATGACTTGACTTCTCCAGCGTCAACCACTTCACTTTGGGGATGTGCTCGAAGAATGGTCGCATAGCGAAGTCTTGTGCGAAGTCCGCTTTACCATTGATCACGAGGGTAGGTACGGTGATGAGGGGGAGTCGATCGATGATGGACCAGCCTTGTAGGTAAGGGAACCTGCGGTTATCGTCAGTCGCCGCCATACTAACTCTGATACAGCGTAGAGAGCACCTACATAGCATCAGCGACGGTCGTGTCCCGCCCATCCCCAAAGACGTAGTCGAATGTCCGGATGAACTCTTCAGGAAATGGTTGGACCGTGCATCCGTGTACCGAGTAGAATTTCATCAGCCCGTATTTGTACTTTGGGACGTCGCGCAAGCCAATGCGCAGCCCATCTTGAACGTCCTTCGGGAAGGCTTGCGCTAGCTGAGCGAGTGACTGGTTCCACAGATCCGTGGAGGCGAAGGAGTCGCTCAGGATCAAGTGGCGAAGCCCTGACGGCTGGCGTTCCGCGACATATTGAGCGCCTATCATGCCGCCGTACGAGTGGCCCAGGATGTCAAATGCGTCGCCCACTCCAAGATGTGCGATGAGGTTGTCGAGCTCGTCCAAGAAGAGGTCCATGTTCCAGAATTCCTTAGGCTTCTTCGGGAGGCGTGAGGAGCGACCATTGCCTAACTGATCATAGAAGATCACGGCGATCGACGCGGAAGCGGCGAGGTCCGTCAACGGGGATAAGTAGTCGTGAGACAGGCCGGGTCCGCCATGGATGACGACCAGCGGGGGACGTGTGCCACTGTATAGGTTTCCGAAGACCAGATACCATGTCTGGTGCGTCTCGCCATTGACGATAAAATTCGCGAAGCCTTCTCGTCGGGGAGGGCCTGACATCATAGACAAGTTGGATCTGAATTCGAACGTTAACCAGGAGATTGTAGATTGAGTTACAACACGTGCCTCGGTAGTCAAAGTCCCAATGGAATGCCCCCTGAGGATGCACAATGCGAAGGAAGAGCCTGAAGCGATACTCAGTCAGGACCATCGCTTTTTGCACTGTGGGCCACACTCACAGGAAAAATCTTCGAGTCGGACAACCAATCGTCGGCGTTATGGTGGCCTCGCTCGCTCGCGCAGCGAATGGCTAGTGTGCTATGTTAGTGACACTGAGTTAAGAGACGTTGTGAATATCTGTTTATCTCCGTACCATCATAGCTTACACATGTGAGAATAACGAATATTCTACCGGCCACTGATCCCTACTCGCGATGTTTCCGACTCGGAGTCCGCCAACATATCACTCTCCGATCAACTGCAAGTTGAATTTTGAAAGGGCGCTCCTGACCATCATAGCATGTAGGATATGCGCTATCCTTTGGTAATTTGCGAGTATGTTTGCAATGGTGCATGAGTGTAGAAAGAACACATACGAGAGGTAGGAATTCAAGAAACCGGTCAGGACTACTGGCACACAGCCGCGCGCGGCGTGCGCTGCTAGGTCGGCAAATTGACATCTATGGACGGCCTACCGCATGGTGCCGGAGAAGAACCGTCGCACGTGCAGAAATGGCGTGCGGCGGCAGTGCGTGGATGTGGCAGCGTTGAGGTGATGCCCCATCTCCCACCCACCCAACCCATTTGTTACCACCATCCCGGCGGTGAGTCAAGGCAGTAAGCCCCTGCGTCGCAGCGTGCACGCGAGGAGGTGACGGGCACGTCGTCGACTTGAGCGGCGAGCCAGGTGCGAGACAGTCCCCTGCCGGTACTCTCACTGCTTAAGGCTTAGATGGTAGGTGCCTAAACGGCACCAGAGGAGCGGACGGTCGGGGTAGCGGTTAAGCCCCCTGACGAGGACTTTCGCAGGTCCGAAACCGCTGCCCCTCGTCCCTCTAGCATCCCTCTCGGCTGGATGTAACGCGAGTCTGATCCTCGGAGAGGACTGTCCGACATCGCATGAAGGGTGTGGTCAGCCTGGCTACAGTTGTCCATAGACGTTTGTCTAGGGGCCCTCGTACCTCGGGCCCTTGAGACAGTGAAGATCCGGATCGGAGGATCCCATACCGATCACGTGCTAACGAACACCAGCGCCCGGGCGCTTCGAATGTTGGGCGCTTGAGCCTCGACTTGCCCTCGACTTGACGTGCTCAAATACTATCCTTCCGTCATGTATTCTTGCACTCTTCGCATCCTGCATCTCTTTGCTCGACCACCCACAGCAAACATCATGGCGACATCTAGATTTTGAAAGCCGTACGGACTGGCGTCTGTGCGGCTGCTGCGGCAACATATCTCGCGCACTACCAGTACCACGGCTCGCAATACATACGTAGGGCATACGCTGCTCCTGTCAGTGTATGCTTGGATCAAAATGATCTTCGGCTCAAGCAACCCACGGGCCGTAGCGGGATGCATTCGCTTGCATAGTCCGCTCTAGGTGCGTGACAGAAAGCAGAAGCACCTCAAAGGAAACTCATTGGCCCAAGCGAGATTCTTTCAGACCCATTCGATGTTGTCGCAATCGTGTCTGCAGCTATTACGTCGGGCGGCTCGGGCCCAGCCATATATACTCTTTCTGGCGCTTCCCATCACCACGCGGCGTGTGCAAATTACTACAATGACCGAACACGATGTTCCCGCTGGTCGGAAAGGCATGTTTCAGCCCCTTGCAACCTCCTCTGTCTTGCTCTTTCTTACTAGCGCAGTCCTTTCACGAGTGCCCAGTGGACACCTCATCTGCTCTTCCCGACACCATGGAGCGATTGAGAAGGCAGATATACGAGGCCTTTCAGCTGTACAAGCTTGACAACAGCAACCCGTGCCACGAAGGAGTCGATATATATCTCGAGACAGTGGTGGCTTGCCTCCACGACTATACCGTCCAGCACGACTTTCCAAAGCAGTTGAGGGAAATGTCCGAGCACCACAACGCTGTGACGTACGACGACCTCTTCCTCCGCGCGAATGCGAATGACGTGGACGCTTTCCTTGAGCTGGGCGTCAGGTGCGTGGCTTGCCCACTAGTATGCATCACAGTCAACGAACAATGTATCGGCTCCCCTAGGTACCTCAGTGGGTGCGGGCTGGGCATCTATAGCCTGAGCGGCGAAGGTACGCTCTGGGCCACGGACTCCTTCCTCGACCCCACCTGCGAGCCGGACAGCTACACTGGCGACGTCGCGCCGCGGACAATCATCGCCCAAGCCCACTCCTGCGCCGCGCACGCCTACCAGATGAAGGCGCTCGCGTCCGCAGACGAGCTAGCTGCACTATACTCCGAGGAGCGCATGTTTGCCCGCCCGATCACCTCGCGCATGGGCATCGGCCAGACACCGCTCACGTATTTCTTGCTCGCGGTGCACCACGCGTGCGAGAGCGTCAAGCTCGGGCTCGTGTCGCTCGCGGTGCTCGCAATCGGCACGAAGATCCGCCAGATGGGCGAGAGCCTCGGCGCGGACGTCGAGCGGGCTGCAGTGGAGGGTAAGCGGTTCCGCCCGCTGTGGCAGGCAGTGGCGAGGTACTACGAGGAGATCTATGCGAAGCACCGTAAGGCAGAAGACGATCCGGATGAGCCTGTCTGCTCGGCGGACGGGTGCCGTGTTCGTGGTGGCAAGAGTGTCGTTCTTCGAGCGTGTGGCGGACGGTGTCCATCAAGCTTAAAGCCATCGTATTGCAGCCGGGAGTGTCAGAGAAAGGTACGCGCATCCAGTTCGTCATACTTTTGGCAGCTGGAGCTGTGACGCAATTGCTAGGATTGGGCGAGGCACAAGGCCATCTGCAAGCCTTACGCGGAAAAGAACCTCCCCGCAGTGTCCGGCGAGGAACAGGCGAAAATATTAGAACTATTCGCGCTGGGCGAGCCAGAGGATACCGAAGAGAACACTAGTAGCGATGAGGAGGAGGGCGAGAGCGAGACCGGGACCGACGATGCGGAGGAGAGTGACGACGAGATGGAAGACGACGAGCAGGAGAGCGATGAGCAGGAAAGTGACGAGCAGGAGAGCGACGAGCAGGAGAGTGACGAGGAGGAGAGTGACGAGGAGGAGAGTGAAGAGCAGGAGAGCGATGGGAAGGAGGACGATGAAAAGGGGGGCGACAACGAGCAGGAGCGCAGGGTAGCAGAAGAGCGCAGGGTAGCAGAAGAGCGCAAAAGAGCGAAGAAGAAGCGTAAGGCAGCGAAGAAAGCCCGCGAAGCGAAGGAGCGTGCGGAAGCGAGGGAGCGTCGGGTCGCCCAGAAGGCTCGCGCAGCAAAGGAACGCGCGGCAGCGAAGGAACGCAGGGCAGCACAAAGGGCCATTGCAGAAAAGGAGCGCAGGGCAGCACAGAGGGCCATTGCAGAAAAGGAGCGCGCGGCAGCGAAGCGTGCAGCAGCGATGAGCTTGAATCGCAGGGCGGCGATGGAGAATCAGGTCGCGTGTGTGGAAGAGACGGTGGGTAAGAAAGAGGAGGTGGGTAAGGAAGAGAAGGAAAGTGACGACGTCGAAGGCAGCAAGATGGGCAAGGAGGAGTGCATCGGTGGGCAACACGGTGACGACACGGAACAGAACGTCAACGAGCAGGAAAACCCGCAAGAGCCTAGCAGCACTCAAGGTTGCTATTCTGATGCGGACGGCGGTCTCAACGACATTCTGGTGGCAGATGACCCAGTCCGCGCTAGTGCTATATCACGATGCGTCTGGGACGACTCGGAGTCATTCAACCGGAACGGTCGAGAGAGTGCAGTCGACGACGATGTTAGCGATGCTGACAGCGATCTCACCGTCTCTCTCGTCGGCGAGATTGACTCGTATGAGCTTACACGATGGGTGACCATGCCGGATGCTATCTTAGTGCCACCAAGATATGTGCGACGATACTCTGATCCGTTTTGATAGTGAGGCCTTGAGGCTGACGACGAAAGTACTGCTCCCTGGTGATGGACTCCTACGGCACGGAAAAGCGGCGATGTAAAGTTTTTCGAGTTGAGCGTCTCTGTATCGCTCTGATGGATAGTACTACTAGTATACATCATCAATAAAAGCGAAGACAAGATGCCCGAGCGCCAGGAGGTGAAGGAAACTCCCGCATCACATCGCGTCGGTGGCTGTCGCAGTTTGTCGTGTCAACTTCGCGGTCTCAACGTTCAGCACCTTCAAGTTCGACCCAACGTTCCCATCACGTTTTGCCCTCGTACAGCAGCACCATATCTCTTCCAGCCTCGACAGAACACTCAGAGGTTTCGTTCTGTCCAGGCCTACTTCTCAGTCCGCGATGGACGTGACTGGGAGCTGAAGCTGAAGGGCAGCTACGCAAAGGCACGTACTTACCCAGACCTTATCTTGTGTGTGACCGGCTCGCTGCTCACAGCGTGGTAGTCCGGATCCGGGGTGCGGAGATGGCATGACCTTGATACGGTGCGCGCCCCGGATGACGACGTCGCAAGAACAGCTAGAGAGCGACACCGGCGTAGAATACGCAGCGCACTCGGCACCGTGTATAATACTCGACACATATTTTTCCACTCAAGGGAACTCGAAATCTACCAGAGTCGAAGGTTCCCTCGCTTCTCGCGTCCTCTTGGAGCATGACTGACCGGCGCACCAACCCGCTACTGCACACACCCTCCTACTCTGTCGCAACTGGCACACCACCGCACTCACGCACACGAGTCTGCCGGCACGCAATACCCCCTTCGTCGCGTAGAACACACCGCCGCACGGCGTTCCATCTGCGAGAAATGCCCCTCTGCGCGGAACAGAAGGCCATGGAGCGCGACGGCTTTCTCCCCCACCTTTAGGCCTTCTCTTGTCCCTCCTTGAATTTGCATGTGACAAGGGCTGACTGACGGCAGTACTTGCGCCCAGACCCGGTTCTGCGGACGATCCTAGCACGCTTCGTGGAGCCGCCGACGCTCCCATCATGCGCGTCGTACGTCGCTCTGTCTGCGAACGTGCTAGCGTACGCAGCCTTAGGCAAGCTGAGTGGGCGCGGAAACACAACTGTAACTTGCGCGTTCGTGTGTGCGGCTGCGGTGCCTTTGGTCTGGTACTGTTTTCACTTTTGTGGCGATGGTGCCCGCGCTGACTCGGAGGTTGTTAGACAGTTCTGCCCTGTGAAGAAAGTTGCGCGGTAGGGGCGCTATTCAGTTGCTTGTGAGGGGATCCGCGGCTCCAGAGTCTAGACAAGGAGCTCGTTGATCCTTGACCATACGTGGCTGGGACTGAAACTGTCAACCAAAGCGCTACGCCCCTCCGATGAGGTATCGGATTTCTGTGTCAGGCTCTGCCGACTATCTGAACCTAGTCCGCCACCCCGCGCCCCACTCAGAGGGCCGATGCTGTGGAAAGCATATCGTCTGTCGTCGGTGGAGGCGTTCTTCTGCCCTCGCACCTCACCGGAAGGTTTGCCGTTTGCCTCAGGAACGGTGACCCGCGCATAGTAAGTAGGTCCCCCAACAACGTTCAGGTAGGTTTAGCGTATGGTACTCTGACGGAGGAAAGATACTGACTGGATATCTTCATCAGCAAAAAGGTCTCGCCAATATATGAATGGATATTACTGTGACTTGCAAGGCTACCATAGCCCGCTGTAGGTACAGCTCAGCTGACCACAGCCGTTCGTAGCTATATCAATGGCTACGAATGGATACGGTAGTCTTGCAAGTCGCGGTAGCCCTAACCCTGACTCGTCAATGCCTGCATAGATATTGGCGAGCCCTTTTTGCTGATGCTTTCTCCTTACATACGGTCCTCAGACCTTGAGGCCCTGTGCCCTTCGTGAGTTTCTGGATCCAACTTCGTCTGATACTTTCACTTCTGGAATATTGTTGCTGCAATGGGTGGACCGACATCCTGCTCCTCGTGCATCTACGTCCGACGTTCAATAGGCCGAGTTAACTACCCTTACGTCCGTAATACTGTGCTCTTCGCGTGCGGCATTAGACCGCTTCTCGTACATGCGAATTACCAAACCCTGGTACAATCTCATCAAAGCCACGCATCACCGCGCACCCTTGCTTCAAGCGATCGAAAGCTTCGGTGCCTGTTGGCGATGTATGCGCTGTGGGCCTGAAGATCGACCACCATTGTCACCGGTGTGATGCCCGATGGGAATTTTGCAAACACACGCCGGTCGGATGCTACCGCAAGGTCACATCGGCTGACCATTGCTTCTACGACACTTTTGTGCAGTGGTAGGCACAGAACCAAACTCACTACTTCCCAAATATTGATGAGGAGGACATAGTTCGCCTCCCACCCATATCTACACGCGGCAGAAGCCGCGCCAAGATTCCGTATGAAGAGCGCTGAGCGACGCAACGTGTCCGAGTGTTCGCCGAGTTCCTATTACGGTACCATTCCATCCAACTGACATTGCCCTCCGCGTCATCTCCCCCTGACCCTCGGGGATGCCACTCCAGACACCGTGCTTTCATACCTGGCCGCGCGTACGCGTCGTCCTGAAGATCGGAATGAGAAGTGGGCTCTTGCCGCGTAAGTGTCCCGGCCGCGCCAGGCTGGTATGTATTTGGACACCATCTCGGGGTGAGCATAGCGGTGCCGGAAGATGTCTGCGTAAACGGGATCGTGCATTACAAGTCGGAAGTCGAGGTATGTTGAGTTTTCCGGGCTTCATTCAAGTCTTTTTCTCGACCTATATGCTCACCTCCCGATTATCTGTATACAGGTCCCTTCACATTACTCGAGGTTCGGTCTGCAGCCGGGCCCGCCGCTCTGAATGTAGATGAGGAAACATATCCTCGGCGAAGGAGTATGTCATCCGATCGAAGCTAGTGCCTGCCATGATCGGTACTGATGGCCTGCGACCCACGTCATGCGTCATACTTATCTGCGTCCATTCACTTACCAAGCTCGGCATGGACCACACGGACGCGTCCCAGTATAAATACACCCCTTTCTGCTCCTTCTTCATCCCATCCTCCTCTCCTACCACCGCACCCACCTTCACCTGTTCCCAGCTACCCATGGCACACCCAAAGACCTACAAGGCGTTCGCATTTTTCGAGAAGGGCGGGGACCTCAAACCCATCACCTTTGACTGGCACAACCCCGAGCCCGGCGAAGTCGTCGTCAAAGTTCTCGCGTGTGGTGTCTGCGCCAGGTGAGTGCCCGGTCTGTTCATTACGACCCCTTGCTGCCCTCCTACTACTCTCCCCGGCGTCGATACAAGGCTATATGCGCGGTGTGAGCTCTTGAAAGAGGGTCCGCGCGAGGTTTTTTACGCTTTTGTTCGGGCATCCTGTGTTTCTTCTCAGCATCTCGGCTCGGAGGACGAGCGCCGCTGTCGCGTCTACTTTCCAGCGGCCGAGACTGAATGCTAGCCCCCACCATCTTCCGATCATCCAATACAATTCGCGTTCTTACGGGTCACAGTACACCTGGAGTTCGATGTGGCTTTGTCCGCTCTACGCTTCTTGGCCCTATCATCTGTGTTCCACTGTTGGGCGCTGACATTTCACGCTTCGCTTGGGCTTGATTGTTCGGGTATCTCTTACGAAAACGTAACCGCACAACAATATCTTTGAATTGCTCGTCTGGCGGCTCCCCCGAAGTGTGCCACTTGGCAGACACTGGGGCTGTTTCCAGGTTTCCCGGGTCTTATACCGCGTTATCATCGAAGACATTCTTTCAGTGTAACTGGGATTGGTTCCGCATGGCCGATGCCTTCGGTCTCAGGAAGCTGACCTGACAAATTGCTGGCGCCCGCGATGTTTAGTGCTGACCCATCTCTGACAGTGACGAGGCCACGAAGTACGGCATCTTCCCGCAGACAAAGTACCCCCTGGTTCCTGGCCACGAAATTGTCGGCGATGTCGCAGCGGTTTCGCCAACCGAGAAGAAGTGGAAGGTCGGCCAGCGCGTCGGCGGTGGCTGGCATGGCGGGCATTGCCACAGCTGCCACAGCTGCTCTGTCGGCGACTTCGTAACCTGTGCCGAGGAAGACATCAACGGTGAGCTTTTCCTATTTTCTCTCTCACACAGGATTCTCCAGTGCTCATGCATATTACGATATCCAGGTCTCTTCCGCCATGGTGGATACGCCGAGTACGTGACGCTGCGCACCGAGGCAGTCGTCGCCCTCCCGGACGGCATGGACCCCGCCGAGGTCGCCCCGCTGATGTGCGCCGGCGTCACGACGTTCAACTCGCTCCGCAACATGTCCGCCAAGCCACCCCAGTTCGTCGCCATCCAAGGTATCGGGTACGTCTGCATCCCCAACCTACGCTCCCACTACCCCCTGACGCGCTTTCCCCGCAGCGGCCTCGGCCACCTCGGTGTCCAGTTCGCCAACGCGATGGGCTACCGCGTCGTCGCGCTTTCGTCGTCGCCCGCGAAGGCGGAGCTCGCGCGCTCGAGGCTCCTCCCCGGGCTCGCGGTCAACGGCGAGCTCCTCATCCTCGCGCTCACCGACGACGCGAGCATCCCTCTCTGTGCGTGTGGCTTTCCGGCCGAGTCGAACTAAGAGGTCGTGATACTGACGTGTCCGTGTGTGCAGCGGCGCTGATCCAGAAGCGCCTCGCGATCCGCGGGTGGCCGTCGGGCACGGCGGCGGACAGCGAGGACTGCGTCAAGTTCGCGAAGGCGCATGGGGTGAAGACGATGGTCACGAAGTTCCCGCTTGACAAGGCGCAGGAAGCGTACGACCACCGCAGCTCGGCGCGCTTCCGCGCGGTCATTATGCCTTGAAATGTTGCTCTGCTGAGGGGTTCAATGATGACAAAAATTGTATGTATATTGGGTGCATTGATGTGTATGCAATTCCTGTGCAAGGAAGCTGGCTCGCGCCAATTCCCACGCCACTGACGCGTTCGACTCGCGATGCGTGTTCCGACTAACAAGTCACGATTCTATTCTTGCAAGATGTTGACAAGAATTATGACTACAACGACTTACACTCGCCTTTCGTCATTAGCGTGCGATCTTACCTTCGTAGTTGCACACTCCAATGCGTCAGATGAAGCAAACGCGCATACATCATGACCTGCATTCTGGCACCCACACGTCTTCACCTTCGCAAATAGGGGCCTGGTCTTCCCGACATTCCCACATGAATAGCGCTGTTGCCTCCTCCCCCGCAATGTGGTTGTGTCACAATTGCCAACCGCTGCTACACTACGAGTGACATGTGTACGCGGGGAAGCCTTCCTGTGTTATATACTAAAGGAGTGGCCTCGCACTAGCCATTCCCAATCCTCGTCCCCGAAGTCATCGACCGACCGGAATATAGTCTTCGTGAGAGACCATGGCTGTGACAACACGACCTCGCCGTCCGTGTGCTCGACGTCGTAGAACAGCTCACGATGTCCCAAGACCTTCAAAGATTTGGCAGAAGCTGCAAGGTCGTGGGTTTGAGCAATTGGGGTGTCCTTCAGGTCCGAAATACACAGGAATCCGAGATTCGCGACGCGTTCCCACTGTAATTAGCATCATGGTCATCTACTGTTCTGGCTGGCCAGGCGAGCAATACCGACGCACCAGCTCTTGCCAGCAGCGCCCTTGGGGAACGTGCACGTCAAAGTAGTCGAGACTGAAACGCAGTGCTGTCGCACGGTGGGGGATGAATGCATTTAGCTTGCCGGATACCATCCACTCCGCCATGTCATCGTCATCGACGAGCAGATGGAGGCCGAGGACTTCCAGTGCCGGCAGCGAAGGGAAGACGGCGAGGAGCGGCGAGAGCTGCGCGACGGAGACACTCAGGTCATCCCAGTCAAAACATCGCAGACGCTTCTTAGGCGCGACGAAGGCGGCGATGACATCCATAGACTGTTCGTGAGAGGCGCACAGCGCAAGCTTCAGGTGCGTGAGGCGAGGGAGCGCATTGGGGTGCGCCTTGAGCACC
This sequence comes from Fomitopsis pinicola, assembly GCA_001931775.1. Classification (NCBI taxonomy): domain Eukaryota; kingdom Fungi; phylum Basidiomycota; class Agaricomycetes; order Polyporales; family Fomitopsidaceae; genus Fomitopsis; species Fomitopsis pinicola. The sequence continues at coordinate 62,938 of MPVS01000027.1, forward strand.
CCGAAGAGCTCCGAGGCTTCAAACTCGTCATCGTAGTCGTGACAGCTAATCCAGAGCGACTCCAGCCGTACGCATAATTCGAAGACGCGGTTGACATAGCCCAGGTACCGGGCATTGCGCAGTGCGAGGTGGGTCAGGTCCCGTAGGGTACGCTCGGGGGGCGACAGGGTGGCTGCCTGGCCGGGAATACTGAGCTTGGTGACGGGCAACTGCGTGAAATTCTCCAGCACGCATCTGAACTTGTACCAACAGCGCTCGTACAGCGCTTCGTCCAGGTCTGTTTCATGGTGACCCATTGGCAAGACTTGCAGAGCGAGGCCGGTGAAGTGGCATGGGAATAGCTCTAAGTCGACCAGCGCGTCCACGCATTCGAATCTCCGGGTGATTTATCATTACATGCCAAGAAATCTCCAGTTTAAGTAAGAACTCACGGAAGAGAGCAATCACGTAGCCGAACGCAAGACAGGAAAAGTATCTCTAGGAGCATATCACTCGGAACCATATAGGCCTTTCGAGAGGTATACCACCGGAACGTGCGCAAGTTGCGCATAGCAGAGATCGCTCTCATCAAGCACCCTAAACCCGACATCATTCTGTTAGCACGGTTCAAATGTCAAGGCGAGGACATACACATCTCGAAGCTACGACTAGCGTGAGGAGCAAAAGCCAAGACGTCCAGGTGCTTGATATACAATGCGAAGCCCGGGTTCGTGTAGATATTCAATAGGAGAGCCATTCCGTTGTCACTGGTATAACTCTCTGGGCCGTTCTTCTCTATTTCATAGGCGACCAACCAGCATCCGAACGAAATGCGGACTGTTGAGAAGAGCGACGGAGCAGCTAGATCGTGAAAAAGGCGACAGATAGAGAGACAAGTCCGCAGTTGTTTTCGCGGGAGGTGAGCGAAAATTGTCTGCCAGAGTTCTGTTGGTAAATGCCAGTTGGTGGCAATTGTTGTGTCCGAGTTGGCATTGGTTGTCGCCTACATTGACACGTCGTACGAGCAGCCACGTAGTGTGCATTGGGTAAATTAGACATAGCGCAAGACAGAATGACTCTGAAATGATACCTACGGCGATTGTACCAACGCCAGCTAGTTGTTGATGTTCCATGACCTAGCTGGGTAGTATGCGGTCACGTAGAGCCTGACTAGTTTAAGCCCCGCTGCGTCGCTGTTACAGTGCCCGGGCCACTTCAACAAGATCAGCATGAGTGGCAATAATACTCTGGAAGTAAATTCAACGCTCACCGAGGAGAAGTCTCGTCAATAGTCTTGCAACGACCTGAAGGATCAGAAGAGTACTGTAAATCCTCTGTGCTACGGTTCAAAGCGGCAAACCAGCACGGATTCACATCAATGCCGGTTCCCACGCCACGAGCTGAGCTCCGCCAACTCTGAGCGTACCACTGACGGTGCGGTGGCACGGTGGCCCCCCGCACCGCTGACGGTATATAAATCTGGCTCCCCGTAAGCGTGGTTGCTCCAACGCATAACTGTACAGTCCTGGTCGATGTCGCTTCCTACCGAGAACAAGAAGGTGTGGCTTATCACGGGAGTGAGCTCCGGCATCGGATGTGCACTCGCTCAGTACGTGGTCTCTCGAGGTGACCGTGTACAGTAGATCGTCTCTTGTAGTAGCTCGAATGATATGTACTAATATCGTGTGCGCGTGCGTAGGTCATTGGGACTGTCAGATCGCTCTCCAGATTCCCAGAGACCCTCCAGAAGGCGGGAGCACAACCGCTGCTTCTCGATTTGAACGCCCCAGACGCAGACATCCGCAAAGCTGGCGAGGAGGCGTTCAAGATCTACGGTCGTGTAGATGTCCTGGTCAACAACGCCGGCTGGGGAGTGGTCGCCCCGGTGGAGGAGCTCGAGTACGTGTTCTGCTCGTCGACGATAGCGTAGTATCACGCTAATCGATTATCCACAGTATGGATGAGGTTCGCGCGAGCTTCCAGTCCATGGTCTTCGGGGCGGTCACCCTGACCCAGGCGCTGCTCCCTCACTTCCGTGAGCGTCGAACGGGACATATCCTCAACGTGAGCTCCATCGGGGGATTCTCCGGTTTCGCAAGCTGGGGAGCGTATTCTGCGGCTAAGGCAGCCCTCGACCTCTTCTCTGAATGCCTCAGCATGGAGGTCGCACCCTTCAACATCCGCGTCCACATCGTCATGCCCGGGTACTTCTCGACGAACTTCTTACAGTACGCCGCGTCCACGGACCATCACAAGGACTCACCGGTCTACACGGAGCCTTCGCAGGGCTTCCGTACGCTCGAGGAGATTCCGAAGGCGCATGTCGCCGAGGGACAAATCGGGGACGTGGAGAAGCTAGCGGCACGGGTATTTGAAGTCGTGCATGGGATCGGGATGGCGAAAAATCTCGTCGAGGGGCAGGACGGCAAATCGGTTTGGCTGCGCATCCCACTGGGACCCGACTGCGGTGAGAGCATGCTGAGGAAGACCCAACAGCTCAAAGACAACGCGGAGGCGTTGGAATCGATCTGGAGATCGACGGATGTGGAGCCGGAGAGGTTGAAGTGCTTCCCTCGAGGTTGACCCGCGGAATATCTCGTTTACATAGAATTGGTAACTTAGAGGGTTGTACCAGTCATAAGGTTACGTAGAGTATGCCTGTGTTCATACCGCTTGCAGCAGCAATGACCGTATACGGCGACGGTGACACTGCGGCCACCGGTGAGTCACGGTAGTACTTGGAATTAGAACAATATTCCTTTGACTATGGAGAGCGAGAGCCACTCACAGTCACAGTAACGTGTACCGATATATTCGTGGAGAACACGATGTGAGGGCGGGAACAATCAGTTCAACATCTAACATTCTATATTCCAGTAGTACTACTCACTGACCGGCACTGGGGCCGCATCCGGAGGCCGCCGAGTTGCGGGCGGCAGGCTCACGCGACGCGGGGAGCTCGTCTCCGGCGCCTGTGTAGTGCGCGCGCCACAGCGGGTTCGTGAAATGCAGCGGAAACCCAGATATAGGGTTTACTTCTTTGGCTGCTGGTGACAGTGCATTTCGAAAATTATAACGATCGTTCGAGCTCACGATAGCCTCCCCACCGAAGTAGACTGAAATTTACTTATTGCTTTTAGTTGGGATGCCGGGTAGCTTAGCACTGCAGTGACTGCACGTCCTGGTCATTTTCTGGTACCACATGACTCGAACTGTGTTTTCTCGTAAACAAGGTCATACCGCTCTGGACTAGCACTACTTGGATGTCTTTTGAGCGAGATATGTGCTAGTTAACAGTATTCTGTGCTACAACAGTGAGTGTAAAGGGTAGCGCAACAGTGAGACCGTCAACAACACTGTCAAACCCCACTTGCCTGATTTGGATTGCGGTACAAAGTGGATCACACCCGCGGGCGTTGCTTAGCACTCGTGTACTTACTGTATGACCACAAAACAAAATATATCAATACTGAAGAGCTGTTTGTAGAGTCTTTGAGGAGGTGCAGTACGACGCGAAGTGCGAGTGACTACGGTCACAGAGTCACGTACATCCTCACGGTGGCACTAACTCAATCGCTGAAATCTACCACGCATTGGGGTCCGCTGTGGCGCACCCGCTAGGCAGGCGCCGGAGACGAGCTCCCGGAGCTGAGCTCCGCCAACTCTGAGCGTACCTACTAAGTCGTGCAACCCACTCGGACCTCCGAATCGAAGATTCGAAATCATGGGGGGCAATGAATTATGAAGTCTGTCTTCGGCGCCAACAATTCGTCAAAATTCCCTGGGCGTACGGTAAACCAATTAGATGATGACTGCAGGAGGAGGGGAGATCCATTTATAAGTCACACCACACGCGCATACTATGCGGTACGTACGCGTGACGGCGCTCATACTCACTCAGTCGCTGTTCAAATTGCCGAAGGAGCTTAGTAAGCCATGTTTCCTTTCCCGGATGTCTTTGCTCTTCGCCACAACCGCAGGCCGAACGACTCCGAATCTCTTCCTTCATGCACGACTTGCACACGTTCTCTCCATTCTAACGACTGATTTTTTATCGCATATTGTATAATGACACAGTCCGTATCAGACTCGACGCTCTCGCCGGCACCCTTCAGTCCTTTCTCATCGTACTCGGAGGTTAGCGGGGTTACATCCGACGGTGTGTATATTCGTCTTGTCCTCAATCGCGCGATGGTTCATTTCTCTGCACTCTAGATGCACCGGACCTCGGTGCTTTCACTACTGTCTTTCGTGCGCTCAACACACTGCAGCTACGGACAGCTCCAACACAAATAGATGATGGAAGCACCGGTACACCTATCTCATCTCTCACCTTCTCTCCGGCCGCGGACGACTCGGAAGCCCCGTCACGATCAAATCAATGGTCACATCGTCCGCTCGACGACTATCCATCGTACTCCTCGCCCGATAGTCCCCGCCGGGGGCGGTCACCTTTGCGGTCCGAGTCCGAGTCTACAGCATCGGATTTAGACCGCACAGACTTGCTGCGAGCCCAAGCTCAAGTTGCAGAGCTCGCCGATCAGCCTTCTCTTGGGGATTTGGACGACGCTCTTGGCTTTCTTGCCGCTGAACGGGCAAGGCTATTTGCGCAGCGCAAGGCAGGAGCGAGAACGACTGGCAACACTAGCTCCACCACGACCACATCCGATAGTATCTACCGACACGTTATCCAACCTCGGCGCAAACGCCGCCGTAAACGCAACCAATCTGAGGGTGTCTCACGAGTCCGTGCATCTGAGCGCGAACAAGGCGAGACCACGACCACAGTCGGCGCCGAGGATGGCGATGATGGCGGCGATGAGGCGTATGCATCCTCCTCGTCTGTTGACAACACGTCATCTCCCTCAGCAGCTCTTCGGGCTACGGCCGCCCACGCCCGATTTCAAACGGAACGGGGACTGCGTCCCGCAGCGCCATCGGAAGCTCAGAAGTCACGACTCATACATAGCAAGTCCACACCGAACCTTATACCACCTGTATCGTTACCCTTAGATGCGCGCGTTCTGCATCTTCGCAACCTCGCGCACAAACTCAGACTATTCTTTCCTGACGACGCCGCTGCCCTGCGCGATGTGCTCCACCCTGAGACGACGAGCGGCATAACGGAGGAGTCCGGCTTCGTCGACACGCGTGGCCCGGAGCCCGGCTCACAAGACACCCTCATCCACGTCTTCATTGACCAGTGCGTTGCTCGTTTGCTTCTTAGCCCATCGCTAATTGTCCCGCAGCTCTAACATTCTCATTGGATTTCTACAATACCTGCGGCGGCATCTGCACCACTTCGCACGGAATCGCAGCAAACATTTGTCACATGCGGCGCTCGCACTCATACTCGAACGCGGGCGGCCGATCACACGGCGGGTGCTAGTGGCGTCGTCGCCACTCTACCAACCAGTGGATACGGCGGAACAGCTGGGCTACGAGGTCCGGGTGTACGCGCGCGTCCCAGACACTGGCGACGGGGCGGACCGCCAGCGTCACGCCCACCATCACAGCAATAGTGATACACAGAGCCCTGCACGCCGTGGGCGGCGTCCGGGCGCGGGCCACGCGCGGAACCACTCACACAAGAGTTCGATTGGTGGCGGCGGTACGTCGACCGAATCGGAGACGAATGGAAACGGGAACGGGAATGGGAACGACAGCGGAAGCGGCAACGGTGGAGGAGCATCGACACGCGTGCGGTTCCGCGAGCAGGGCGTAGACGAGCTGCTGCAGCTCAAGCTCCATCAGGCCATCGCGGATGTCGATGACGTCCCGCACGGGGCGACGATCGTGCTCGCCACCGGGGACGGGAACGTCGGGCAGTTCAACGAGGAGGGCTTCCTCGGGTGCGTCCGCACGGCGCTGAAGAAGGGGTGGCGGGTGGAGTTGTACGCTTGGGAAGGTGGGTTGAGCAACACCTGGAAGCGCGAGTTTGGGGAGGGTGCGTATCGCAGCAGATTCGAGGTGTACACGCTAGACCGGTTTGCAGCGGACTTGCTGGAGGTGTAGGAGACCATGCTTCTCTGTGTTTGCGATATTGTTATATGGTGTACGTTATTGTGAGTATGCTGTAGTGTACTATATGAATGTATGTACGTACAGAACTCGAAATGATGTTTTATGTGTGTGTTTGAATGTGAATCGTGTTCACTGCCCGCGGATGTTCGGCGCTAGCATCACTTGCTCTGTACCACCACTGTGACCGCAATCACCATTCAATTCTGATGCAAGATGCCCTCTCTGAATCTCTCGACACTGCGCTCGAATCCTTGTCGCTGCAACCTCGAATATGTGATCACGAACTGCTCCCTCCAGAGGTCTGGGTAGTCGTCATCGAACACTGTACCAGGGCCTCCCAGCGAGCTTGCCTGTCGCTCTCCAGAGCTTTCCATCGTCGCGCCTTACCACTGCTCTTCCGCGAGATCGTCGTCTCATTCGGGGCTTGGGAGTCATGGGTAGCCGAAGAGCAACTAGATACGACGGACGATATCCGGCACCTCCAGCAGCTAGACGAGGCGCGCTCCTCGAGGGCGTACGACATCCTGCGCCGCATCACGCTCGACCCCTCGTTTGCTGGCGTGATAAGGAGTCTGGAGATTGAGGCGTATATGAGGGACGGGTCGAGAGGGGTGACCGAGAAATGTCAGTGGGGCAGCCCGGAGGTCGAGGTCCCTCCTCAGCATCGTGACGGTGATAGACTGAACACCTATCGTCCTAGGCTGCCTGATTGAAGCCATCCAACATCTCCCCAACCTTGAAAGCTTCTTCTGGAATGGATGCACCCCATCGCCGTCCCTCGAAATGCTCGACGCGCTTGCTGAGTCGTGTCCGAGGCTGCAGGACCTAGCGTTGCCGTATGTCTCGTCTTCCGCGCGGAGAGAGTGCACAGTTCACAGCTGCCCCTCAGGATATTGTCATATGTGACCCTTCCGTTCTGGAAGCTCAGGGGCCTGCGCTGGATAGCGTTCAACTGGACGATCGAAGACATCCTTGATCCGCTCTTGGACAAGTATGAGGATGTCAAGCTTGACGAGGACACGTTCCCGGACATGCGTGAACTCCACTTCTTCTTCACCTCCCCAGCCACCGTCAGATCTCTCGGGAGCTACTTGAACCGAATAACCCACCTCAACCTGCTGTTCATACGCGACCTAGAGAACCTCGACGACCTCTTGCGCAACCTTCTGTACGTAGAGTCCCTGACTTTGCAGACGCTGCGAGAGAACCAGGAAGGCCAACTCCTCGCGGCGTTCGAGCACGGCCCTTTCAGTCTACCGCGTCTCACGCAGCTCAAGATCTGTGGCGAGGAGAACGAGGACCCGCTGCTCCTCGCCGGGGTCACCGCTCTCGCGGACGTCGCCCGTGGCATCCCCTCTCTGCAATGTTTTGACTGTTCATTCTGTGTGGAGTCCGCAGACCTGGAGGTGCTGTCCCCGGCCATCTTGTCTCTGAAACACCTCAGGGTGCTCGGCCTGCACGTCGGGCACCTTACCGCGGAAAAGGACACGGTGCGCCATGTTCTCCGCCAAATGCCCGCCCAGCTGGACGCTCTGGCGCTGACTGTCTCTGGCGGTCAACTCAACGAGTATGAGTTGGCTGAGCTGGTAAGACGCATTGTCTGCATCATTCGCTCGTCGCTCACTCGGCCTGCAGTGGACGAGGTGCCAGCATCTGAGGTACCTCTACCTATGTGCGTGGAGCGAAGTCGCCGTGACCGTGCAAGACCTCGCACGCGAAGGGAAGGCGCTGGAGCTGGTTGGGCTGAAGAATGCGTTCCACGACGTGGAGCGCACGGGCGACGAGGTGACGCTTTCTGAGAAGTGGTCAGATCGGAAGGTGGAGTTTCGGGGCACGGACGACTTTGGGTGCTCAGAGTGGGAGTGGCTGATGAGGGAGAAGATCATCTGGTAACGTACATCATGCGCATATGCATCTCGATTCTGATCCATCGATGCCGCACCTACGTCCTTTCTACAGAGGCCCATTGTGCTTATGCATTAGCTCATCAACTAGCGGGTACACTGAGTCGTACAAGGTATTCTACAAGCGGCTTCATGACAGTCTACAGGTGCAGCAGCACCTCCAATCCCATCGACGCATGCCAAGGGGGGACCAGGCGGCAGCGCACATCCTACGTGCTGCCGTAATTGTTTGGGTTCATCAGGCGGGGCGACGGCTTGAGCGGGATGCCCTCGTCGATGCCTGCGCCCGCCCGGACGCTCGGCAGCGGGCCGTTGACGAGGGTGTCCTCCTCGCCCACGTCGAAGATGAGGTCCTCGCGCGCCCAGCGCATGAGCACCTGCTCGCCGACGCGCGAGTGCATCAGCCGCGGGTGCATCTTCATGTACGCGAGCACGACGCGGCGGAGCCGCCGCGGGGGCCGCTGCGCGAGGTACAGCGCGACTAACACGATGAGCCTGCAGTCCCACATTCGTCAGTGGAGGGGACGGGGCGGCGTGGCGGGGGAGGGACGTACACGGACGAGGCGAGCGCGGTCATGATCGACCGGCGGGTGCGCCCGTAGAGAAAGTCGGGGTCGAGCATCGTCGAGTCGCCGGGGACGCCGTCGTCCTCCGAGTCGCCCGGCGGGTCGTCGTGCTTGGGCGGCTTGGGCGGGGGCGTGTCCTTGTCCGGCGCCGTCATCGATTGGCTGCACGCGTGTTTGGTGCGCCAGTTGAAGGTGTGCGTGCCGTTCCAGTTCCAGGCGATCGCCGGGGTCGATGGCTACCCGGTGCGCGGTCAGCGTGAGTGGGCTAGCTAGGGGAGCGTACGGGAGGGCTTACCTCTTCGGCATCCTGGTCACAGATGAAGCGAAAGTCGGCCTTCTGCTGCCGTTTGACGTAGTACCCGCCGTGCAAGTGGATATGCAGGATGTCTACGATCCGGTTGATGGGCACGGTCAGTGGAAATGGTCGCACAGATTGCATATCGCTCACCGTGTTCGTTGTTCTCATCCGCTGGGACGAACTTTGCAGTTATGTTCAACCCGGGCTCATACTTGTCTCGAGACGAGCCGTCGTCCCCGTCGTCATCCCTGGGCATAGATTCTGCAATGTTGCCGGCGACTGGGACCAGTTGCAACAGTCGGACGTCTTTCTTTTCGCTGTCCGGTCGGATATTGGTGACTAGACGCGATATAACTTTGAACGTCGTGATTGCAAGCAGGAGCGGGGTACCTACTAGTTGAACATATCCATGTTCCCTCTGGGCACTGTCTGGCGAGTGAGTGACATCTTACACAGAGCCGGACCCGATGACAAGAAGGATCGCGTCGAGGATCGCATCACCGATCTCGAGATCCCGTCGATTCCGTCCTCCGCGGCGGGCTTCGATATATTACCAGCAAGCTATCATGCAATCGGAGGGCAGCGGCTGGCCACTAGTACGTGTTTCTTCTTATCCAAAGACACCACTCCTGACGTACCTGCTCCTCACGCGGCGACCACTTGTTGGTCTTGAGTGGGCCCGTGAACGATATACGGTACTCGACCTTCGTTACGGTGGGTGGCGTAGGCCATTCGGAGACGACGGTCCAACCATCCTCCTTTCCTTCGAACACCGGACACAAATCGAAGCGCCTGTTGCCCAGAGTGAACTGGCAGCGTCTCGCCAAGGCGTCCAGCGACTCCGGTGCCACGCCTGTCGCTGCCGCCGACACCAGAGAGCCGAGAAGAGGGACAGCCAGCGCAAAGGCTGGGCCAAGCATGGCGGGTAGTCGTAAGTCGTCGAGAGCCCTCCTGGGAGAGCTGCTCGCTCTAATTCGAGCAAGGCCAGTGCGGCGGCTGATAGTAGCGTGGAGGGCAGGTCACGCACGAGCTTCCGCTTTAGCTCTTTATCACTCGCGGGCGGCCGTCTCTGAATCTCCCCGTGTTCCACGCCGCCCATGTCACTGTTGGAGTGCCCTGGCCTGCAGGCAATGCAATCGGTCTGCGCCAGCGACATGGTGAAATGCGGTTTCGAAGACGAATGCGGGGCAGGAGGTGAGAATGCTTGTCAAGACGCAGGCGCGGTATGAACAGTCACCTGACCGCATCCCCGCACTCCGATTGGCCGTGCGCTCCTTCTCCCCGCCGCACTGGGCTCTCTCCTCACCCACCATCTCTTCCCATCGTAACTCCCGCGACATACCATCCGTCACTCCCAATCCGGGGTGTACCCTCTTCGTAATACCCACAACCCCGTTGGCTGCACCCCTACGCTCTGCGCGTCAGATGCGTCTGGGGGCCACAATGTAGCTGGAGTTCAAGATGCCTCGAGCATCTTCCGTTATATCCCAAAATGAATAATGGAAGACTCCGATGGCGTCCTCGACCCGGACTTTTGCGTCGGTCAGATTGACTCGCGTTCTGGAGATAGCCCCAAGGCGGCAGCCATAGTCATCAGCAGAGCGCCGCCTGCAGGAGAGTGCGTGTTCCGGTAAGTACCACACACTTCCAGTGTCCTTGTGCCATGACCCCAGATGACGTAGCTTCTTTGCTACAGGACGAGCGACGGTGGGTTCATGGGCCAGGCTGCGGCATGTTCGCAGGTGAGTGTGTCGTCTCCAAGTCCCACCAGGAATATGTATATCCTAAGTTAGATACAACAAGCGCGTTGGCGGGCAAGAACGCTCGCGCCGTGTCTTGAAGTGGGCCAAGTGCATAAGAGGCATCAGTCGGAGGTCCTAGGAGCTGCCCTCGACGATGCTTGAGAAGGGAACGCCCCCATGGTTGCGCCGTATCCCTGCGCATCCGATCGCCTTATTGGGCCCAGATATCGGGTACCACTCTAGGCAACTGCAGACCCGGTGCGTTGACGGCGTGTTTTGAACAAAGCATGAACAGGGCATGACTCAGATGACATTACACGCACAGGCTCGATTCGTTCACTTGCCCATGAACTCATCCTGCGGTCCTTTCGACATTGACCGAGTAGAATGGCGGGGAGATGGCACACTCCCAGGTAGCCCAGGACCCCTGACAATTGATGGGAAGACTTCGTCCCGAGCTTGGGTTTCTGTCCGGATGCGCTAGCCCCGGCTTGTCTGGATGCGGCAACAAGCTTCTGGCCATGTACGCGCTGCCTCACAGCATGCACCCTCCGCAACCATGCTCGGGCGTCTGCCGCACATCACGAACAACGTCCGGACGTGCATCAGGCCTCCGACTGCTCGAGTCCCACTGTTGTCCGGACAAAGCCCCCAGTCGCGCCATAAATATTGGTCCGGATGAAGATCAAGCATCTCCAATGATCGTCAGAGTTCCTAGTAGCCTGCCTCTGACTCTCTAGTCTCTACCAGCGAGAGATCAAAGCATACCACCGTGAAGCGTACCCCGCAGCCTCACGCACCTCCTCTCGATTCTATGGGATCTCTGATATCAATTCTAGCTCTTCCAGACGCACCGTTGGCAGCATGTGAGTGTCAGCACCATATATAAGCACTTTCCCCATTGCTCATCCGTCCCTTGATGAGTGCAACTGAGTGACGATTGAACTCTCTGTTATCTCGAGACTACCTTACGGCTACGCTGTCTCGTCTTGAAAGTCCGGCCGCGATCAGTGTACAAGTACCGACCTGGAAGTTGATACCTTCTCACCTGGCCTCGCAGTGCATATGCGTCCCGAGGGACGCCTCGATGGCCGCCACTAAGTATCCGGAGCTAAGACACCTATATATGTACCCATAAGTATATGCCCGTGCAAGGTGTCCAGCAACATATCAACACGATGGAACCACTGGTGCCTCCGACAACCTAACGTCCGTAGCGGACGCCGACGGGCGCCGTGGTCGCCATGCCAGTTCTCGGAGGCCCTGAGCAGCCTCATGGACATCTTCGTCATTGTGGATTTGTTCTAGGGTCATTTCAACCTTCTGCAGACGCACGTTTGTCCATGTGAGTATCGTCTGCCTCATGCCCGGTCAGAATAAGCAGCTACACTTTACTAACATTCTCTGCGACGTCAGGCCAGTGTCACGGTAGCCTCAAGGGTGGTGCGCCTGAGAAGGATTCTACATCATGCATGAGCTCGTCGCCGCCAAACATCGCTCGCAATGCACCGTTAGGCTGTAGCACCTGTTATAAGTTCCGGCCGGTCTCTGTAAGTTGATGGGTTCTTCACGCACAACATGAACTTAGTGCCTCAAGGGCCTAAGGAAGCCTCGCAATATGGTAGTCGCCGTCCCCATCTATGGCCAAATCATCCACGCTTCTTTGCCCGAATGCATATAAACACTCATGTGCGCAGGCTAGGGAACGGTCGTCTATTAATTAGTGTCCGAACCTTTACCTGCAATGTCCTCCGAGGAACGCATCACTGAGTCTCCCTACACCATCACCTCCATCGCGGACGTCGACGCCGCTGTCGAGGACATCCTCAAGCGCGGCCTTTTCAAGGAGCTCGTCCAATGGGACCTCACGCCCTTCGAGCAGCCCCTCCTCGCCCGCTCGCCCTCTCTCCGGCGCTTCCTCGCCATGCGGCACCTCCACCGCCAGAGCGAAGACGTCGCGCAGGAGTACCATGCGCACGACCAATACAACCGCGCCGCCTTCCGCGCGGACGCCTGCTCGCCGCGGCACTTCGACAGCTTCAAGTTCGTATTCAGCCAGATCGACGCGCGAAGCGGCGGCGCGTTCCGCGGGGGCAAGGTGCGGCGGTTCTTGGACGCGGGCTGTGCGCCGGGCGCGTTCGCGGAGTATGTCTTGGGGGAGAACGAGGATGCTGTGGGGACGGGACTCACGCTGTCCCCGGGGGCCGGGGGCCTCCGGATGCAACTTGACTCCAGCCTCCTTAGGCGGTTCGACGTGCAGTACGGAGATGTGCGCGACTTCGCTATGGGGCGGGAGACACTCGGTGCATAGTGTATCGCCTGTGGACCTCAGTCCTTAGCATGCTGAACGGTTTGCAGGAAATGTGCCCACGGAGGGCTTTGACCTCGTCACCGCCCACGCTGTGATCATGCTCGCCGACGACGCCATACGCTGGAACGACTCGATCGGGTTGGTGTATGCCCAGCTCCTGCTCGCCTTCCAGCACCTCGCGGCGGGTGGCGCGCTCGTCACGAGCTTACGGGCACGCCCTCTCGCCTGGGTCGTAGATATTGTGCACCTCTTCCGACGGGCGTTCGAAGACGTCCGCGTGCTCAACCCGACGTACCAGGCCAGGCGGCCGTTTGCGTACATCGTCTGTCGTGGTTTTCGAATGGATGCGGCCGGCGAAGAGCGCGAGGAGTGCCTTCGCCGCCTCCGCGCGTGCGTGGATTTCCTAGAGGGAGCAAGTATGCCTCGCACGCTCTCAATTCCTGCGCATGATACATATGGCTTACGTGCGGACCATGATGTAGCTGGACCAGTTGAAGACCCGGAGCACGGCGCAGCGAACATCCCTCGTCTATGCGGCTCCTCGGGTGAGGTCGTCCCGGAGGAGGTGTGTACCGATTTCCTCGATCTGTTCGACGACGTCTGGAAGAGGAAGTACACTGCCATCCGCTCCAATTTCGAGAAGGTGCTCCAGAAACGTGCGAGAGGTTTGTGCTATTCGCTCAGAACGCGCTACCAAGCTCTATGCCCTAATATCGGAGCAGGCTACAGCACGAGCTCAGAGGAGAAGGCGACTGGTGACGGCACCGGCGATGGGGACGTCAGTCCAACTACGAAGTACAGGCCCCCTGGAGCTGGCAGGTGGCCCGTGAGTCCTGCCGTCCGTCCCGCAATACCATCCTGCCGGTGGACTCACACATTGACTCTGCACAGACTCCGACGCCGGTGCAGCCTGACGGGTGCGGCCCCTTCAAATGGCAAAGCCGCGCGAAGACAGTGGCGGGGCCCGACAGCTACCAGGCGCGTCGTAACCAGATGAACGCCGGGCTGAACGCGATGTTCAGTCGCAAGGACACCGGGGGCAAAGGTGGCGGTGCGGACCGCGCGGGGTCGTGGAGGAGGACCTAGTTGGGCGGCGGGGATCCACTGGGCGAGTCGTGGGTGGAAGCATGTATGGATGCAGTGATTGTGATGAATCTGTGTCGTGAAGGGCTTCTTGGCGTGCGTATGTGTTGGGTGCTCAATATTGTGCGTTCTGGTCGAAGTTAGATCGTCGCTATCCACAAGGGAGAGGCACTATCGAGCAGTTCGTTGGTTTGAGGTTGTGTAGAACACCCCTCCGCTCCCTCGTTCCGCCTACACCTAAGGTATCACCGTGGCAGACGAACAGGCATCAATTTCGTTGAGGGGAGGATCAGCCTGTTTGCAAGACAGTAAAATCAGTACACGTCCCGGCAAACCTTATGTGGGTGTTCCCTTCTGTGTGTACATCTTCTACGTTCATCCCCAAATGTAGCGCCTGCCGGTGGGTCATGGACAAGGTAGGAGGTTTAGCTCCCTCGTCAAGGTGTGTGCATGGCGGGCAGCACGCTTCGCTGCCTGTGGGCAAGCAGTACTGTATGATACTTCAGTGAAAGGTATGTATGATCCATAGAGGGAGGCTACACACCTGAGCGCCTCAGACTCCGAGTCCTTCTTGAGTGGCTATCCTCCCGCAGCTTCTGCTCGCCTCACGGAAACCTCGTGCCCGTGCCACGGTCATCTCCTGCAGAAGGGCCATGCTTCCGCAGTGACCCCGAGCCCGCAGCACAAAACCGAGAGGAAGAGGATGCGAACCGCACTAAACGCTTACGATGGACCCCGTCGCTGCCGCCCCGCACTTCACCACGATCGCCGAAGTCGACGCGGCGGTCGAGGCCAACGCCGCCCTCGAGCGCATACAGTCCGAGGGCATCCCCGACTACATCGGCCCACGACTGACGGCCTTCGAGACCCCGTTCTTCGAGCGATCGCTCGAGCTCCGCCGGCTCACCTTCCTCAAGTACTTCTACGGCCGCAGCCAGGAGGTCACGCGCGTGCACGCGCAGGAGCGCGCGCGCAACCGTGCGGCGGCGTGGGACAGCGCGCGCTCGCCGCGCAAGTACCTGGACTCGTTCCGGAAGGCGTTCCGGGACATCAACGACGCGAGCGGCGATGCGTTCGGGCACAAGGTCCGCCGCTTCCTCGACCTCGGGTGCGCGCCCGGCGGGTTCGCGACGTGGCTGCTGAAGAACAACAACAGGAAGGCGCGGGGCACTGGCATCACCCTGTCGTCGGAGGCGCGCGGCCTCCGGCTGCAGCTTGAGCCCAGTCTCCGGGGGCGGTTCCAGGTGTATTACGAGGATGTGTGCAGGGTCGCCATGGGGCGCGTCGCGCTCGGTATGTAACGGCCCACGTTCTTGTGCGGACTTGGCCGGCTGACGGCGCGCGCAGGAGACATGCCGAGGCAAGGATACGACCTCGTCGTTGCGAATGCCTCGATCACGCTAGCGGAGGACAGGGTGCCGTGGAACGACGCCATCTGCCTGACATATGCGCAGCTCTTGTTGGCGTGCCGGCACCTAGCGGACAATGGCACCCTGGTCCTAAGCATCAGAGCACGCCCGTTGCGCTGGGTGGTGGACATCATCCAGATGTTGCGCGGCGTCTTCAGGACGCTCATCGCAGTTAATCCTCCGTACCAGGCGCGGAGGTCGTTCATGTACCTCGTGTGTAGGGGGTTCCGGGCGACCGGGGACGACCGGTATCGATATGAACGTCGCCTCCGCAAATGCGTTGGGTACCTAGAGAATACCAGTGAGATACTCGAGTATTGCATGCCATGACTCACTGACTCACTGGCTGCGACTCGGACTTGGAAGGTGGTCCCGTGGATGCGCCTTCTGGCGGCACGGCCGACCTCCCCCTTCTATGCGGGGAAAAGGACGACCCTGTTTCGGAGGAAATGATCGAGTACGTCATGGGCCTGTTCAAAGATGGGTGGCGACGCCAGTACGCCGCGATCCGAGCCAACTATGATAGCGTGCTTGCCCAGGACGCTGCCGCCGGTGCGTTTCCCGCTTGCGACACTGTATACAATATAAAGAGCGCACCGGTTCACAGATATCACGAGTGTCGCGGGAGAGGAGAGAGCGTCCGACGGGGAAGTAGGAGTATCGCAGGACCTGTCGCAGCTGGGATCTTCGTGAACGCTCATATGCGATCTAACAGGCCATGCACGTACCGATAAATATGCAGGCACATTTGTACGATAGATATGTGATCATAGACTCTGTCCTACGCATGTCCTGACATAAGCGTGACAATGGCATTCGAGGGTCCATGCGTCCCGACGCCCGCAGTCAGCCGCCACAGACACCGACCCAGAACACCGGTGAGTGGTTCAATCAGAATCCGACCCATTGAAGATAGGCATGGTTGGAAGTGAGGTCGAACAATCTCCGGATCCAGCGATTCAGCCCGTGCGGCGGATTGGCCACATCCTTCCTAAGATACGTGTACGTCGCATTACGGTAGGGATCGCACGCTGCCGGCCTCGCAACTCGCCTTCGCGTCGTATCCGCGTATCATGATGAATGACGAGAACGTATACCGGCGCGACGCGGACAAGGAGGTTTACACCGGAGTAGTGCCATTCGGCTGTTTCTCGGTAAGAGCTGTCTAAACCGTGCACGTAATCGCCGGCGGGGGGCCATGGGCGCGGGTTCTTGAACATACGCCACGTACTTGGCTATAGAATAAGTGTCTATGCCTGTGTTGTGGGTCTGGGCTGGCGCGACTGCGAGCGGTGATGGTCCATGGCAGCTGCGAACTGATGATGGATGCCAGCGAAAGTCTCCGCGTTGAGGGGCGAGGGTCTGGACACGCATCGAGGGTTCATCTTTAGAGATTGCTCATGTTATGTTGCATAGCTCTACGGACTCACTGTTCGCCATACACCATGTCCCCCAGATCCCATTCCAATAATCCGTCATACTGAGTGGACTGGCGTACCCATGGAAAGCCCGCAGCATATTGTCTGTGACTCTGCGTGCAGTCAGTGATTTTCGGCTGACGCTTCCGTTAGGCGGGTGAATCGTGTTCGCTGGGAGGTTCGCAACTGGTTGTCAAGTCCGCGCCCAATGTGCTTGGACATCCAAGCTGGCCTGACGCCAGCGAGCGCAAAGATCCATAAAGCGTGTGTATACAGGTATCGTGCAAGTATCAGCCCCAAGCAGCAGTTGTACTATGAAGCGGATCAGCCATCAACCGTGGAAGACGATAGCCATTAGTACGAACCTATAATTCACAATTAGATGACCATCTGTCGCGAATGACTAGGGGCCGTCAGTTGAAATTACGGTATCTGCGGACGGATCGAAGACGCACTTTAAAGAGATTTGATACGGTATCGTCTGGCGCGGGAGAGAACGCGAGGTTGATGTACGTGAACTGGGGGGTCGGTCAGGCTCGCCTAGCGGACGGGTGTGCCAGCAGCGTGCTCACCAGCGGATCCCCCGCCTTCCACCCTAGCTCCTTCCTCAAGAACTGAATGACAGCCTGGAATCGATTCGACGCGGTGATCTTGTAGAAGTTCTGCTTCATTATCGGCGCATTCCCGACCGCCTTGAACCGCACGACGACTGGAACATGGCGACGACAACTCTTCAGCGACGACTCGCGTGCAGACCCCAGTAGAGTGCGCACCTTTGTTTGGGTCCTTCTTTCTGTATGTTTCAAGGGCATCTTGGGCTTCCTGCATCCTGCCTGCGGTGTCGCTCGACGTCCATGCCGAGGGCAAAGCGCGAGATTGTCTGTCTGCCATGCGGTGTGTTTGCTTTGGCCGTTTTCGGTCCCGCGCGCTTTCCCGGCAGAGGCCGACGGCGACGCGGGCATCTCGTCCAGCTCAACGCTCTTGTCTTCTCCTTCTTCCTCTTCTTCTGGCGACGACGAAGGGGGCTTCGCAGATCTGGTACAGCAAAAACATGCCCCTTGTTTTGCACACCTACGTTTTGAGACACTCATGCGTGAAGACTCGGCCTTGAAGGTTCATATTGCATTCATAGAGACAGCAATATGGTACCGCAACGCCTCCAGGGCCATGAGACTACCTCTGCAGTCCTTCACTACGACCGCCAACAATAAGTGTTCGAAGCCCCTCGTCAACTCGCACATCAGGAGTTCAGTAGCGCGAGGGATAGATCATAGCATATGTGGTACGTTAGGCCATTCTATCCACTATCCCCCTGTTTCACCGCCCCCGTACGTGGAAGATGAGTGCGGTTCGAGACGTCGCTCGTATCACTGAGAACGGACCCGGATGTTGGCTGAGTATGGCTACTCTCTCGCGTTCGCTTCTTGCTATAGCAATCACTCCAGAGCGCAAGTCGGATGTCATTTCTATGGCCCCGCAAGGACGCACTTGCTGCTTAGCCTGCTGCCTATGAAAACCGGGACGGTGCTGCCTGCCTGCTCTACTCACGCTAGTGGTTGCCTTCCTGTATACAAAGTCGGCGGCAAGGTGTTGCAACTTGCAAGGATTCACCCAGTCTCGCTACGGCTCCCAGTCTATCATACTCTCTCAGCTCGTGACCCCAATGGCGATTGATTAGGATTATCAGCCTCTCGTTGCAACG
Organism: Fomitopsis pinicola; assembly: GCA_001931775.1. Taxonomy (NCBI): domain Eukaryota; kingdom Fungi; phylum Basidiomycota; class Agaricomycetes; order Polyporales; family Fomitopsidaceae; genus Fomitopsis; species Fomitopsis pinicola. The sequence goes on from MPVS01000027.1 coordinate 81,374, forward strand.
CTGTTGCATCCCCACAGCGATTAGCAAATGTCGTCAGCATCGCTCGTGGTATGCAGCATGCAAGCAGCATCGCTCGTGGTATGCAGCATGCAAGCAGCATGGCTCATCAGCTTCGCTACGCATCGAGACACCGGCCAGTATCATCGGCGATCTACACAGTAACACACTTGGTCACAGCATATGGCAGTCGCCCCGGCTGCAGTCGTATCCAGAGCAGCAGCTAAACTTAACTGATTTCATCCCAGCGATCGTTCGCATGCATACGTGTGCTCATATGTGGTCCCCTTACGACCGCGCGTGCTACCCTGGTCCACCCGCGAGCTATCCGCTCGTTCGAGATATACCGTCATGTCTAGGCCCCGGAGGCAGCGTTGCCTTCGCAATTCATCGGTGAGATAGACCGACTGTTGCCACCAAGCTTTAGCTGTCACCATCCTATTCTCACCGCCCGCCGTCACTGCCAGTGAGATGGGCGGGTCGAGGTGGTACCCACCAAGTACGCAAGCAGCAGTCTGGTCTGGATTTAACAATTGTCTTTTGTCCACATAGTTGTCCCGAGTCTCTTGGTATGGGGCCTGGTGTACAAAGTAACGTCCTAGAACGGTTGGACTCCAGAGCTGGATCTACTGATCCGGCCGCTCACTCTGAGCTTTCCCCAAACAGGCAAATCCTCGTGGCTCCCGTATACTCCCAGTCTCACAGTCGAGGGCTGTGCAGCCGCCTCGAGGCCGCCGCGGTACCGCCTCTTCTGTCCACTATTCTCTCGGTTCGCCCATGACGTCCAGAGACGAGTACACCGCCCACCTCTTTCGAGCTCTAGGATCCTCGGGGAGTAGTCAGGTCGCACTGCATGTGCTTTCCCCAACATGATGGTTCTGAACCCAGAAGCATGCGGACGGAGCCGCCATAGGATCGCGGTGTTACTCGTACCACGCGTACCGCTCTTAGCCCGGATTCCCGGCGCCGCATCTTCATGTCGGAGCGGGTGACAGATAAGCAGAAAACAGATGGACCACAATAAGTATAGCGGCGCGTGCCTGTGGTTGCAGTCCACCTATCCTCCGAAGGTCCTCCAGCCCGCCGCCCTGGCCTGGGTAGTAGAACGATGTCCTCTGCGGTCTCCGCATCCCTGCAGGCACTCGCTTCCCATGGAGCAGCCGTTAAGTGAGTAGCAATGTCTTCTTCCACATGTCTGCGCTGAGCAATTTGTCGTCTACGCGCAGTGCCATGACCCGTACGTGCAATACGTGCTTCCATGAAGCTGACGCACTGACGCTCGTGCGACCAAGTTGCCGGCCTCGCTGCCCTCGTCTACGATCATATCTTGACGGTACGCTTGGGTCGTCTTCCAGTCATACGTCGTCGCTCACATGTATATAGTTCGGCGATGAGGTAGATTTCGAACTTCGCGGGGTTGTGACGGATCTCAAACGGCTCCACTCAGGTGAATCACATCTGGAATGAACGGTTGGGGCTCGTGTCGGTCATCTTCCTTTTGGTGCGTGCCACGAGCCTGTCAATTCTGCGCTATGTCTCATGTAATATCCTAGAATCGATACATCATGTACGTTCTCCGGACTCACCTGGGTATGTTCGTTCATTGAGGTGTCAACCACCTTCACAGACCCCTGGTGCTCGCCATTGATATCTACGGTTCGTCTTCGATCCATACTATGGTGTCATTTCGTCTTATAGCGCGGGCAATCATCAGAAACCATGGGTCTCACAAGGCACGCCTCAGCAGACATGGTTCGCTCAACTTGCCACGCAAGTCTTGTCTGCGCGTTCTGATGGTTGTTCACAGTTCTGCAAGGTATGGACCACAGTGCAGAGCTACGTCACCATCGCGTCGTTCATGTCCATCCATGGTGAGCACTGGCTGTGTTCCCACTGTCCGCATCGTTTCTCAGCTGCTGCGTAGCGATTGTCGCATGGCGACTGTACGCGTTGCATGGCGGGCAGGCGTGGATACGTAGAGTGCTGTGGATCGCCGTAGTGCTGTACGTCTCCAGCTCAACTGCGATCATCACCGTCAGTCTCGTCCCGATCGTCGGTGCGTCATGCTTCGCGGTTTGCGGCTCCCACGGGGCTCTGATGTTGTTGTCGTACAGAGGACCTCAAACCGTTCCACCATCAGTGTGTCAGCTCCGTCAGTATCATCCCCCGCTGAACCTCGAGTGCGTGTCTGACCTGAAGCAGATACCATCCTATCTCTGGGTCGCGTGGCTACCAAGGTGCGCGATGTGCGTGCTGAGGTTGATGGATGGTGTGCTAACCCATCTCTGCAACTCCCGGTAGTGTCGTCTTCGAGACACTTCTCTTCGGCCTCACGGTCGTAGCCATGCTTCGCCAAGAGAAGCGCCGATCATTCACTACACTGTCTCTTCTCTTATATCGTGATGGTGGGCACCCTCCCGTTCGTATCGCCTCCCGGTGCTCACAAGTTTGATCAAAGGAATGTTGTACTTTGTCGCTGTCACAGGTATGCGTTATACCCCAGCCTTGTTCAGCTGAAAGCCTAACCGTCGATCTTCAGTCTGCTCTCTATTCTCGCTCCTGTGAGTACTCTTCATTCACGAAGATCAAGCCAGGCTCACAGGCTCTATAGTGTATGGGCACTAGCGCCACCATCCTTGATCGGTCTTGCTCGATATTTCGCACTCGCTATGGTGAACATTGCTGGCGCGCGACTGGTCCTCAACCTCAAAGGCTTCAGAGCCTCCCGCCTCAGCGTGGACTTCGTATCCGCCTCTTCCTCAATCGCTACCTTCGAGCCCGTGCTCACCCCTCCGCCCGTAAAGTCCGCGCCGCGCCAACGATATCTAGAATATCGAGACGCAGAAGAGCTGGAGGTGAGGTATGTAGAGGAGGAGGAGCTGGACCTCGAGATGTATTCCATAGAGCGGGACTGCCAGCAGCTGGGGACGAAGTTGATGCATGAGTCGTTGTCGTTTGAGCATTTGTAGTATTACCGCTGTCACTACGTTGTATCAGTAGGAGCTTATGGGTTATCTTGAGCGGCGAATGCATAATCGCCGTCGCCTACATACTAAGACCAGACGGATTTCGATGCAAACCTCGGCGTTGGCTCAAACCGCCCACCCGGCTGATGCTGACTCAACCACTACTTCCGCGACCGTATATGCGGGCTGAGCCTTCATGGATTTGGCTTCATTGAGGATGCACCGACCCACACGCAGCAATCGATTCCTCTCCCTACGCCGTCAGCGGACGGTCATCTTACAAAAACCCGCGGACGCTATTAGGAGTAATTAACTCCTTGGTGACTAGCCTACAGCAACACGTTCAAAGGGTGCGGTACTGAATCGCGTACCTATTTGTGTACATGCAGGCGACCAGCTCGACGAACAGATGGCTGAGTATGGCTTGGTGAGAAGTGTACCGAAAACGGGAACCCAAACTATGTGACGTACAAATCATGAGGGTGACCTTGCTTGGATGGACAGCTTCGTGATAGCATCCCTGACTCCTTTCATCATCTCCGGACTGATAGAGTTCGATGTGATCTGCACTGAGCCTCCCGGGATAGACCGGCACATCGATGGTACGCCCAGGTCCGGATGGAACCTCTTCGCCTACGTCAATGTCCAGCTCGACGTCCGAGTCTCCCTGCTCTTGCGCGTCTTCGTGATCCACGTCTGCGAGTTCAAAGACCTGGAGGGCCTTCGCCTTGTCCTCCGATGACATCTGTGTCACTTTTCCACCAGAGTGCGGCTTGCAAATCGCCTTGTGTCGTGGCCAGTCCTACCAGCAGTGCGACACTAAGTCAGCAAGATTGTACATGCGTAAGGATACCCAGTCTCACCTTCCTCTGGCACTCAGTGCTACAATAGTGTGGCTTGAGGTCCGGTGGGCAACGCCCGCCACAAGCACGCAGAATGGCCTTCTTTTCTCCGCGAATGCCGCACCCCTCCGCCGCACAGACATAGTCACTCGGGTTCTTGTCCACTTTCCGCTGACGTTTTCGCTCTTCCGCGTGCATCTCTGCGAGACGGCGCGAGACGGCACGCCATAGCGGGAGGAGTCGTTTACCGCGCTTGGCAGTCTGCTCGATGTCTACGCCCAGTTCGCTGCCAATTTGACGGAATTTTGTACCGACGAGTATGGTTATTGGGGAAACAAGCCCCAGTTCGACACTGGCGTTCGCGTGATGTGCTGCCAGTAGTAGGTATATGACGGGGCCCGGGACTGGCCAAAGCCGAGAGCAGCCGTTTCCGGGCGAGACCACCGTCGTTCATCGTCCTCCAGATGAGAACGTTCTGATTGCGGCGTGAAAAACTTCTCGAAGTAAGCTTTCGCAGCGCAGGAGTGAGCTTGTGCTTTCATCGTCTCTGATATGGCCCCGCCCACGCAACTGTCGCACTCTGGGGTGATAAGGCAGTCGAGAGCCGTGAGCGCACCCTCGTTACTCTGGCAGCGCATCGAGCATCCGCTGAGGTATCTAGCAAGATTTTCTCAGAGGGAACCGATGCATAACAAAGAGAGGTTGCTCACCTAATCGCCAGATCAAGTATTGCCTCGGGATCACCGAATTGTGCTTTTGGCACGAGTGTGAGCGATTGACAATTAGTGAGGTGTTCCGAGAGCGCCTCAAGTTCTGTACGCCAGTCATGATCCATGCTATAACTGTGCAGGCAACCTTGCTGTATGCTCAGATACCTCTCCATGTTGGGGTAGAATGCCATATTTTCGTCGATCTCGAGCACCTCGAGAGTTGTACGAGGAACCTCCATCGGAGCGTTGCAGCGGGGCAAGGCGTAAAGGCGGCTTGGTGAGATGTTGCACCGACAGAGAGGCAAGGAGCAGAGTATACGCAGGTGAGGCTTTTAAAGTTCGAATAAATGCTCAAGCGCTCACCCTCAGCCACGCGGGTAATTTATCCGTGTTAATTAGTAGCCTATGTATATGAGACAGCAGGTGATGCTCTCCAGAAACAGCAACACGCAGTGGTAGAGCAGGTGTGTGCAGCGGCCCATGGAAGAGAGTGATTTCGGTCGCAGCCACGCCATGCGACTAGCTACCAATAAAATTACTTACCGAGCGCCTCTAAGTGTTGTCACCGGCGCGGCGACACTAGGTGACTGTTGCACTTTGTGGTACGTTCCATACCGGTGTGTCGTCGCGCTCAAGACTGGTAGGACGCATGACGCACATGGAGGCTATTCAAAGGAGATTCAGCAATATGAGCCTGTATTTTACAGTAGCACACGTGCACGATACGCGAAGTGAGACAGACGAGTACCACCTTAGCACTGTGATCCGCCCTTGAGTAGACTCCAGAAAGTCATGCTCAAGCACACCTGAGGAAGGGCCAGCGTCAGCTGAAGCTTAGTCAGTGCAAGTCCAGGACAGAACAATATCCACACCTGTATCACCAAAGCGCAATATGCCAATCTTCACTACCAGTGTCACCGCGTCGGCGTAATTGCTCGCGTATGACTTCCCGGTGCCCATCCATCAACCAATATCGATCCGCGCATCCAAGATCGTCGACGGAGGGGAAGACGGCTTTGGTGAACGACCACGGGGGTTCCAACGTAACGCCTGCATCCGTACGTAGTACTTCATAGAAATTATCGCGGTGGCAGAGAAGTTGCAGGGAGCTCGCCGACTGCGCTAGCGTGAGCGGCTCTGCGAGCGGATCGCGTATATAATCATCCAGCCATAGGAACGCAAGTTGCGTGAGACCGGTCAGCTGGATATGTCGAGTCAGAGATCTTGCCGTGCGAGGAATGGATGTAAAGAAGGTATCGACTTACCAGTGTGTTCAGTGAGTTGCTGATCGGTGCTCTACCGTCGAAATAATCGACCCACAAGCGGAGAGCTGTCAAAGACTTCGGAATGTATTGGTTGAGCATACCAGACTTGAGCATCTCGGCTGCGTCGTCATCATCGCACGTCACATCGAGGCCGAGCACCTTTAGCTGTGGCAGCGAAGAGAGGGAACCCAGGAGTGGACGCATAAACTCGATACTTCCCCAAGGCTCGCTCCAGTCGAAACATCGAAGCTTCTTCTTGGAGAGGAGAAAGGGTGTAAGCTTCTGAAGTTGATTGATCGCGGCAATGCCGCCGTCGTCGTCGTCGGGCGGAGCAGCCAAGGCGAGCTTCAGGTGAGTGAGGTGACGGAACGCCTCGGGGTTTGCTGCTAGCGCTGTTAATAGCACTGAGGTTTGCGAAGGGTCTCCCTCGGAGCTGATCCACAGCGATTCGAGTCGAACACAGTTCTCGAATAACACAGTGACCTTATCGAGATTGGAGGCCTCGCGAATGCCTAGATGCGCTAAGTGTTGCAGGGTAGCTTGGGGGATACTCCAAGCTGTATATCCAGGAATCTCGAGGTGAGTTAAAGGCGAGCCGGCGTGCATGTCCATGAGCGTGGACAGAAGGTATTTGTGACGCTCAGGGTTCAGGAGCAAGTCATCTCTTGGAGTGGGGAACAGGAAGCGATATGGGCCTTGTAGCGTCAGGCTTCTGAAAGGCATTTGTTTCCAGTGAGCGATGACGTCGGCACATTCGAACCTAAGTGATTTTCAGATCACAACCTTGCTGACGAGTGCTGATTCAAACTTACGGCAACGCGCACTCGCGAAGTCGGGGGCAATACGCTATCATTGTTTCCAGAAGTGATACATCCGGTGCCGCGTAGTATAGTGAGCTTTCTGTATACCATCGGAGAGTGTGCAGATTTTTCAGTGACCGAAGTGCTTCTATTGAATAACCTTCATGGGCAGTTCGTCAAGGAAGTTACTAGTAATCTACAGCACCGGGACAGCAGCAAACACGTCACTCACCTAGCATGGACTGATTGTCTTCGTACCTAGTTGCAAAAGCAAGAACATATAAATGCTTGACATACGAGGCGAATACAGGATCCTTGATCATGGTGCATAACAGCATGCGTGACGACTCGTGTGCGCGTGCGTAGTCTTCAGGCGACGAGATGTGCCCGAGCCCATACGCAACCTGCCAGGGGCCGAAGTGGAGTCGTACTGTTGCAAACAGCAGTGGAGCTGCGAGGTCGTGGAAGAGACGCGAGACGAACAGGCACTGTCGTGCCGTGGTGCCAGTGTCTGAGATGTAGCTGAATACGAGCCGCCACAGCTCTACTGGGATTTGTGATGTGGTACTCAGTTGATGATCCTGGCCCTTGGACCCCAACATGATGGCAGGGCGCTATTAACGTAGTAGCAGTTGGGATTGCTATGCTGGTCACGGTTGTGGTAGCGCACCTCCATCTGGATATCTTCGTTTCGTCAAGCCGCTGGCTTGTGTACGCCGTGACAGCTACCACTACCGTCGTGTTGAAGGGGCAATATGTAGGTGCAACGCAGATCTAGAATTGCAGAGGGTTCATATCCGTCGATGTTGAGAATCGGATCCGAGTCGGAGGCAATGAACTTGTTGATGATTGTTGCGGTCACCAACGTCGCACGCCACATTGTCGACTACGACAGCAGTTGAACTCCAGCTCACGTTCAGAAAGACAATGTCAATTCACAATGCAGTCCACAAGACAGTGATATATAGGTGAGAAAACACAGTCATGCATTATCCATACCCAAGTTAGTGCCTCTCAAGCTACTAGCTGATTAGCTGATTTGGCGTTCCGAAGCTCGAAGTATTCCAAGTTTGTGACGGAAAGTTCACTGCTCGAGAACTCACTCTCTTAGAACCTCGCGTCTAGCTTGGGGAGGTGCAGTCTTTATATGTGAGGTTTATCTTATGGCTAATGAACCTTCAAGCTCATAGGTCCGACGGTCGAGCGCGTGGCGCGAGTCGTGAAGCCGTATGCGTCTCGACCAATAGCCTGAGATCAGGTACGCTACGCGGGAATAATGCTGAAAGGCTCGGACTCCGTGTGGGAACCAAGCCCACCTCTCAATTGAATCGAGTGCTATTATAAGGTGAGCACCTAGACTGTCTATGGAACAGTTATTTTTGAAAACAGACGGAAGAGGACACTGTAGAAGATGACTTAACATCTCGTTTTGCCTCAGATTCTCCGTGTCTCGGATCTACGCTACAATCAATGAGACGGAAGTCATGGTGGGTCAGCACAGTTTCTGTCATTGTCGGATGCGTATGTGGGGCACCTCGGGTCTTACCATCGTCCTCACAAACCCGTACATATAAGACTTCAAGGTAGGTAGGGAACCGTGAACCTTCTGAGAAAGCTGACATCATGTCCCCCATTAACAATAAAATATGGCTAGTCACAGGGGCAAGCTCAGGCATTGGGCTTGCCCTTGCCCGGTATGCGCTCTCGCAAGGCGACAAGGTACGCTGCATCGCTTCGTGAGCACTGCTGTATCTCAAGCTTATACATCCTGAGCATAGGTAATTGCGACAGTGAGATCTATGTCCAAGTTTCCGGAGATCTTGCAGAAGATGGGAGGACAGCCTTTGCTACTGGACCTCACTGCGTCCGATACGGACATTCGCAGAGTCGGTGAGGAAGCGTTAAAGGTCTATGGGAGGGTGGACGTCCTGGTCAATAATGCAGGATGGGGTGTAGTGGGACCTGTAGAAGAGCTCGAGTAAGTTTTCGCTCCGTATGACTGTTTGAGGCATGCCAATGACGAGTCCGATAGCATGGACGATGTGCGCAAGGGCTTCCAAACCATGGTATTCGGCGCTATCGTGCTCACCCAAGCGCTACTGCCCCACTTCCGAGAGCGAGGCGCCGGGCATATTCTGAACGTCAGCTCTATCGGAGGGTTCAGCGCGAGCGCGAGTTGGGGCGCGTACTGTGCGGCGAAGGCATCACTTGACCTCTTCTCCGAGTGCCTCAGTATGGAGGTCGCCAGGGTCAACATACGTGTCCTCATCATCATGCCCGGCTACTTCTCAACGAACTTCTTCTCGTCTGCAACGTCTACATACAAGCACGTGGAATCCACCGTCTACACGGAGCCTTCACAAGGCTTTGGTACGCTGGAGGCGCTTCCGCAGGCACATGTCGCGGCAGGGCAGATAGGGGACGTGGAGAAGCTTGCAGCACGCGTCTTCGAGGTTGTGCATGGTATCGGGATGGCGAAGGGGATTGTTGAGGGACAGGGTGGTAGGCGAGAGTGGATTCGCGTCCCGTTGGGGCCCGACTGTGGTGAAGGGATGCTACAGAAAATACGGGTGCTCAAGGAGAACGCAGAGGCCTTTGAGCCGATCTGGAGGTCGACTGATGTGGAACCGGAGAGGCTCAGCTTCTTCCCGCGCGGTTGAACCCGGCACCGTGACTAGAACTTATTATGCATCAGTATCATCTGTAGCACTGTATATGACCTGCTCGACTGTGCCACTGATCGTGGCTGAGTACAAAAGGGTACTGGCTTCAAGTCAGACAAATGAAGTGCACGGTGTCGTGACATCTCGCATGTAGGCCATCTCAAACTTCACATATGAGCTTGCTCCCTACCGCCACTCTGGTGTACACTCGAGCGGCGAGGCCTTTGATCAATGGTTCTATATTCATACCAAATGCATTTCGGTAGTGCGGTTGTGAGACACCTCGTAACGAGGGTCAATCGTCCCCAGACACCAACTCGGTGCAAGCCTTCCGACGTGACAGTGCGATGAGACCGTACGCATGTGAACGAAGGAATGGGAAGACTCCGCGAGCTGCATGCCTGCGGACTCGTCCGGGAACCCTCGTGAAAGTCGTCCACGTCATGGTTTACATCTACTACCACGGCAGTGTGGCACCTCAGGCTGAGTCTGCGTATTCGCATTGATTAGCCACGAACAAATAGTGAGAAAGTTCTGCTGCTTACACACTTCTCTCGCCGGTAGCCATAATTTAATATGCTTTCATGGTCAGGCTATGGCGTACTGGTAACACTGTCACTACACTGCTTAGAGAGTGAATGCGTACTCTCACGGGTCCTAACTGACGCTGACTCGCTGCAAATCATATTGTAAGCAAGCAAATGTGCAGCAAACACGCCTATTCCATTGCTTCACCAACTCGCTGGCATGTAGTCGAAGAAATTATAATAACGCATCAACCACTCCGAGTCCGCGTGGCCAAAGTCCTCCGCCATCCTGAAGCGCACCTTCCGCGATGACCAGGGTGGCAGAACGACGCGCGGGCCGTCAGTAGTCCACTCAACGTCGTAGAAATGGCCCTGGAAGCATATGACACGCAGACTGTCGCTCGCGCCGCGAATAAACTGGTTCGGAGTGAGAACTGCGAGGCCATAGGGCAAGGCTTGGACATGCATGAATTGTAGGTTGGGCAAAAAGGACCACTGACATACACACCAGTATATTAGGATGTCTGTTCCGTATCTGTGGATAGAGATAGACGGCGCACCAATTTCGAGAACGTGTCCTGGTTTGCGTATCCATGTTGGAGATTGACGGCGAGGGCAGTCAAATGGTTAGGGACATGAGTCAACAGTAGGTCGATCCACTCTGAGACAAGTCGATCGTGGCATTCTAGGGCTATCCCGAGGACTTGGAGCTCGCCCAGTGTCATCAATTCATGAAAGAAGAGCCCGGAGTCGGTGGAAGATATAGATGATCGTACCATCATGCGGCGGAGCCGGGGTCGGCTTATGATGAAGCCACATAACAAGTTGAGCTGCGAGGGTTGTAAACGTTCCCTCCCTGAGCCAATGGTGAGGGAGTGGATGCGCGTCAGGTCGCGTGGGATGGCAGACAGTGCGCTGTACATCCTCCCTTGCTGCACGGTGTCCCCCTCCCCAAATGGCAAAAGCGCCAATGATTCAAGCTGCCGAGCGCTACGCAGGATCTCCTCGAGGTCCTCTGGGGAACGATTATAGAACCACAGTTCAAGATCTGTGATCTTATTCAGGAGGCAATGTGGCACGCCGCCGGATAGTGGTCTCCGCAGCGTCTTGTAGAGCGACATGAGGACTGGCCCCGGGGTTCTTGACTGGATGCCGGTCATATGTGGAGGGCCTTCCCCAGTGAATATGGCGCGTATCATCTTCACATCTTTCAAATGGTGAAGAGGAATCATATTGATACTAGAAAAGCTATGGAAGAGAACCAGCTGAAGGCGTAGTCCGAGTCGCACTGAATGGGATGGACTACGTACGGTGCTTCAAAGCACTCTAAGAGTGGGCACGAGTCTGCAAGCTGTCTGACAACGGCTTTCGGTGACGGATATTTATCATGCCATGAAAAGGTACGAAGTCTCTTGAGTAGAGGTATCGCAGTAAGGAGACGGTCTGCACATGCGGGGTTTAGCAATCGATGCGGGGACACTGGTAGACATTAGACACATACCAGTCCAATCTGACACCACCATCGCGCCTAGAGAACGTTTCCTCTCCTCTGCGCTCACAAACCTTGGAGGACACGCTTGGACCTGCAGAGTCCTGACAACTGCTGCAAACGACGCATCGCTCGCCATACGATCAAGGAGTTCCAGCGCGTGTCTCTGCCCAGTTTCCTCCAGCATGCGGACCCGATCGAGGTTGCGCAACAGGACCTCTACAGGGTAGTATCCAACCTCAAACGCGCCAAACGTGAGGATGATACGGGCGAAAACTATGGGGAGAGCGATGCCGTGGAAGAGTCGACAGACGGAGAGGCAAGTGCGAGCGGTATCACGAGGGAGACTCTCGATGATGTTAAACCAGACCTCTGGCGGTAGGGGAGAGCACGATGTTTGCGATGTCTGTTTAGCCGTCGCCATTGCCTCTGCTGGCAGAGCAGCTCAAGCTGAGAGGATAGTGAGGAGGAGGATGAGGAGGAGGAGGAGGAGGGATCCATTTAGTCACGCACACGCGCGTACCATGCGGTGCGTGGCAGAGGTGGCTCGACAACTCAAACGACTCGATTGTGGAACGTAGTGCACGAGCGCTCAGCCGCGTCAGCTGAGTCAGCCTGAGCGCCCATAACTTGCAATCGACTCGAGCTCGTAGCTCGCGGCTTCGAAGCCAACAGTGACAGTGCATGTGTAAGTCTCTCGTAGGACAGCGGATAGAACGTGCAACGAATGAGAATCTTGTTTGTCTGAGCTCTGTCAAACGTGTAAGGTACAAACAAATGAGCCGCAACCTTGTATACTACGTATGCTGACTAAGCGTGAGCCACCTGTACGTACGAAATTGCAAACTCCAACAGTCACAGTGCATTCGTCTCTTCCACCGACTGGTCCGAAGGTGCTTGGAGGGGCGACAAGGATTTCTGATTATCCATGAGCAACGGGAGGATTCAATCTACACAATGAGAGGTATGCTCGGGTGGCTTACGCGTGCCACATCGACTCAACCTTTCCATTATCCCAGTTTTAAGTATGGTCTTCCTTCTTCGCACCACCAGGTAGAAACTGTGAGCGTACACTCGTGCTATATGGCTTGCACTCTGACTAGCATAGTTTCTAATGCTCGTCAGTGAAAGTCTGTTGTCAGTGCTTCATACTCACACGCGCCCTGTACAATGAGGGTGGGTTGAGGTGATAGAAACGCTTTTGCCGAAAATTCAAGAGGCCATTGTGTAATAGGGACAGTGCGACGCAGCACTTGAACGAGGATAAGGAAAAAGTGAAAACGGGCTTACTATCTTTGAACTCTAATCCTCAAGAATCTAGCTCAAGGTTCACCTCTCTCCACTCAATTTTGTCACCACAGATGATCGACGCGCGTTAAGTTCTCCCGGGATATACAGAGAAGAGCTTGTGGGGCTTCGGAGCCAGAGCACCTTGCGACATGACTACGAACACCGAGAAAGTTTGGCTGATCACAGGCGCAAACTCGGGCATCGGTTGCGCCCTGGCACACTATGCACTTTCCAAAGGCGACAAAGTGAGTGGAGTGACGCAGACAGCATCAAGATTACGGCTTACGCGTTCGAGATATAGGTCATCGGGACCGTTAGGTCGCTGGAAAGGTTCCCGGAGAATCTCGAGAAAGCCGGAGGAAAGCCGCTACTGCTCGATCTCAATGCATCGGACAAAGAAATCCGCAGGGCAGGCGAGGACGCGCTGCAAATTCACGGGAGAGTCGATGTTCTGGTGAACAACGCCGGATGGGGAGTGCTGGCCCCCGTGGAAGAGCTCGAGTGAGTTCGTGTTCTGTGCGCCAATAGCATATACTAATCTTGGGCACCCGCAGCCTTGACGAAGTCCGCGCAAGTTTCCAGACCATGGTCTTCGGGGCGATCGCCCTCACACAGTCATTGCTCCCTCACCTTCGGGAACGTAAGACTGGCCATATCCTAAACGTCAGCTCAACCGGGGGGTTCTCCGGCTTCGCCGGTTGGGGAGCGTACGACGCAGCCAAGGCAGCGCTCGAACTCTTCTCCGAGTGTCTCAGCCTAGAAGTCGCTGCGTTCGACATACGCGTCCTGATCCTCGTGCCTGGCTACTTCCCGACAAACTTCTTTCCATACGCGACATCCGTAAACAAACACGGGGATTCGAAAGTCTATACGGACCCGTCACAGGGCTTCCGCACTTTGGAGGAGATCCCGAAGAAGCAGGTCGCCGCAGGGCAGGTCGGAGACATGAAGAAGCTAGCTGCACGCGTCTTCGAGGTAGTGCATGGAGTTGGAATGGCCGAGGGATTGGTGGAGGGCCAAGGAGGAAAGCGCGAGTGGTTACGCATCCCTCTGGGCTCCGACTGCGGAGAGCTCATGCTTCGAAAAATTCGGGTGCTGGAGGAGAATGTGCATGCATTAGAGCCCATGTGGAGATCAACGGACGTCCACCCAAGCGGTTGAATGCAAGAAAGCGCACTGGGTATACCATCGTCGCAATGTACTTTGAGCAATGTCTGAGTGTAATCACCACGTCTTCTGGAGTTCAACAAAGTTTCAACTTCGGTGAAACTGGGAGGGACGAAGACGAGCGTCAAAGCCAATAGCCTCTGATCCTAATATGCGCAAACAACGCCTGCAAGAAGCTAGCACTTGATACAGCGGCGTGACTCACTGGATTTTCTGCCCGCCCCTCCTCTCCCGAATGGACTGAGACGTCTCTCTGGTCCTCATACGGCCTCATCCTCTCAATACCCTGCCATAGCATCTCTATCCAAAGCCTCGAGACGGGACTGCCTTCAACTTTTTCCCCCTTGCTGTCGTCCCTCAGTTCAACACCGTCGTGGTATTCAACGACTAGTCTGTCCTCACTTCGCCCTGTCCATTGAACACGCGCGCCGATTGGCTTCGACTTCGTGCAACCACATGGTGATATCGTCCGTCGACGTCGTTGCAGAGCACTTGGACTTGACCGGTACGCCTCTCTAGCCACACACGATTCCTATCTAGGATATACCAGGCCTCTGATCAAGGGTAGACTTGACTAACTGGAGTTAACCACAGCATCAATGAAAGCAATTCCGACAAAATGCGTCACAACGCCTCCAGAACTATGGCAAATGGTCATCGGCCACCTTCCAAGGGACACGGCGCGTGAATGCCTCTTCGTCTCTAGGATGTTTCATGCTTTCGCTGCCTCCCTCCTCTTTTCAACTCTCCGCCTCCGCTTTGGATCTTGGCAGATAGGGTATGGCTACACCGAAGACCCGCCTGAAGAAGATAGCGGGTGCAGATCGTGCTGCATACTCCTTCGTATCATCACCGATCCTGTGTTCGCATCCTACGTCAAGCATCTGCAGATAATTGCCTTCCCTGACCATAATGCGACATTCGAATTATGTTTGTTGCTCTCTCTCCATTATGTGTGTATATGTCTACTGACAATGCTCGCACAAAAGGTTGCATAGTGAGGGCAATCGGCCGCCTTCATAACCTGCGAACGTTGCAATGGCATTCCTGCCTGAAAGACATGATACCAACTGCTGAACTGCTAGAAACTTTGGCTTCTTCCTGCACCTCTCTTCGAAGAATTGGACTTCCGTATGTAACAACAATCTTACGTTCCTCCACTCGGGTTACTTGATTCACTGCGCCATAGAATCGATTGTTTCTCTCCTATGCCCCAGCCACTCACTCGACTACCCATTGCTTCCCTCTCGGTATACCCTTCGTATCAGGATGACGAGTCGGCGGAAGACGAGTACAGACGTTTCCGCGCACCCTTGCTGTTGTTACTTGATGGCCACCGAGGATCCATTACCCGGCTAAGCATTTTCAGCAGTGCACTGTGGGATTGCCCGATACACATCCTCCAAGACTTAGAGGAGCTCTGGATTTATACAGCAAGGGATCTGAGCAACGCCACCCTCCTATTCCATCACTGCGCTCGGCTCAAATCCCTGTCTGTCCACACCAGCTACGAAGTGCTAGACATTGTCGCCGATTTCATCGACGTACTCGCGGCACACCCGACGGGCTTGCCCGGCCTTACTCATTTCAAGCTACGCACGGCCGAGGTCTCACGCGAGCAGTTCGAACATCTGGCAAGATTTGTTGGGGAAAAGAAGAAACTGCGGTGTCTAGATTGCCGCAGTTTGTGTCACTCCACCGAGGAGATGTGGCCGTTACTGTCTGCCCTCCGGTCGTTGCCATGCCTTGAAGTCTTGGGATTGGATCTACCGTTTATCGCGGTCACCACGGAGTACTACCAGGTTCTCAGGCGTATGTTCCCAGAAGGTCTCACGGCACTGCGCCTTAACTTCGAGTATGACGACTACGCCGACGACGTGCCGGCCAACTATTCACTGGCACGCATCTCTTCTCATTATCCCCACTCTAAAAGCTGACGTCATCTGTATAGTGGACAAGCCTACCGAAACTAGCCTTCGCTCACATCGCTGACAATGCGAGTAATCCGCTTGTAGAGACGAGGGATTTCGCCGCCGAAGCGAACAAACTCCAGCTCGTAGGGCATCGCTCGTTCTTCCATGAAATCCGGCGCGTAGGCAACGAGGTCGAGCTCGGTCCGCATTGGTCCGACACCAAGTTGCAGTTCCCCACCGTCGATGACTTCGGAAACGAGGACTGGGTGTGGCTCATGGAGGGGCATGGACTACTCAACGAGTTCAGTTACGATTAGGGCTGTTTGCAACCTCGCGTAAACACCTCTAGCGAAATTGAAGGCTTACTCGCGCTCGTCACGAACGCCGGCAATTCGCCGCTCACGCCATCTGGAGAATATGTGGGATGCAAATTGACGAGGTTCGTGACTGGCGAGGTTGGGTCATATGATGTACGCGGCCGGTTCATATGATCTACGCGTCCAGTTCATATGATCTACGCGGCCGGTCCGCCTCTGAGGTCATATGTCAACTCTAGAGGATGAAAACGCGAGTTATACTGGGAGGTACGTGTGTAGCTCGCTTGCGAGTTCTTCTGCTGTCTGGCTGGCACTATGCCCAGGGTGTCTCCTCGATTGCTCGTGCTCGCCTACGCCTGGCCTGTAGCCGTCTCCGCGACCTCCATTCCGCGCTATGACATCGTCTCACGCTACAACCCAGTGCGGAATGCGTCGAGCCCGAGCACGCCCATGCAAGTGGGAAACGGTTTCTTCGCCTTCGGCGCGGACGTTACCGGCTTACAGACGTTCCAACCTTGGGCAATCATGTCGGACTGGGGTTGGAAAAATGATACCCTACCAGTCGGAGTCACTGAGGAGGATATCCTGGCGTACCGTGGTGTTGTATGGGACGGTGTGCAGTACGAGTTCGGCGGCCCTGCGGCGCCGCAGCAGTGGCTGATCTCAAACCCGAACCGCGCGAACTTGGGGCGCGTTGGCCTGCTGTTC
The DNA here is from genome assembly GCA_001931775.1 of Fomitopsis pinicola. NCBI lineage: Eukaryota > Fungi > Basidiomycota > Agaricomycetes > Polyporales > Fomitopsidaceae > Fomitopsis > Fomitopsis pinicola. The sequence goes on from MPVS01000027.1 coordinate 98,028, forward strand.
AAAGACGCTCAAGGCGAGGTCGCGAACGTCACAGAGGCAGATCTAAGCGATGTGCATCAGCAGCTGGACTTGTGGGAAGGAAAGATCACGAGTAGCTTCGTCGTGCAAGGCCAGAACGTGTCCATCGAGACTTTCGCGGCGCAAAGCAGCAGTGCAGTAGCGTTCATTGTCCACTCCAACCTACTCTCCGAAGGCCGCCTTGGTCTATTCCTCGATTTCCCGTGGAACGACGGGTTGCAGAAGTTCCAAGCGCCTTTCGTCGGTTACTGGAACGAGACAGTCAACCACACCACACAACTGGACGTAGGGAGCGGACTCGGGGCGAACATCCAGGCGCAAATCAATCACACAGAGGTCGCAACGACTGTCTTCACATCCATCGGCGGGGGCAGCAAATTCTCGGTATCACGCGACTCTCCGACTGCACATCAATACAGCCTGGTCCCGAGAAGTCCAGCGTCCTCCTTCTCGACAGTCATATCGTACTCACTCACCCCATCCGCGAGCATACCCACCGTGGCCGAAGTTGTGAAGGATTCGACGACAACCTGGAAAAAATTCTGGTTGTCCAACGGTTTCATAGACGTTTACACGGGATCGTCTGACCCGAGAGCCGAAGAACTGGAGAGACGAATCATATTGTCGCGATACTTGATGCGGGTCAACGAAGCGGGTCATACACCGCCCCAAGAAGTGAGTCTTTCTACTGCGCGTAAAGTGACGCATTGTAATCTGAGATTGCGCAGTCAGGCCTAGTGAACACTGGCTGGGTAGGTCACGATCACTCTGGAACTAGTATGATCATGGCATACGAGGCTGACAGTTTACGCTAGTATGGAAAATTCCACATGGAAATGTTCTTCTGGCATAGCTGCCACTGGGCTCTGTGGAATAACTGGGACCTGCTCAACCGCTCAGTCGATGTCTACAACCGCTTCCTGCAGACGTCCATCGAGCGCGCGCAGGTACAGGAAGGCTACAAGTATGGTGCACGCTGGTCCAAGATGACGGACCCTACGGGGAGGTCTGCACCAGGCCAGATCAACGAGTTGCTCATCTGGGAACAGCCGCACCCTCTCGTCTTCGCAGAGTACGAGTATCGCGCTACCGGCTCACAAGAGACTCTTGAACGGTGGCGCGACGTGGTATACCAGACCGCCGACTGGATGGCCGCGTACGCACGGCTCAACGAGAGCACGGGCGTGTACGACCTCGGACCGCCGATGTACGTCGTCAGCGAAGACACCAGCCCCAACGCGACGCGCAATCCTGCGTTCGAACTATCGTACTGGCGCTTCGGGCTGGACCTGGCGCAGCAGTGGATGGAAAGACTCGGCGAGGAACCGCCTGCCGTGTGGTCGGAAGTCGCGGATGACCTGGCGCCACTTCCGGTCGAGGATGGGCTCTACGCTGTCTACGAAGGCATAGAGAGCGATTTCTGGACCGATCCCGCGTACACGAATAGCCACCCAGCTTTGGTCGGCTTGTATGGCTGGCTCCCTGCGACTGCCAACGTCAGCATCGACGTCGCAGTTTCCACCGCGGAAAAGGTCTGGACGGCCTGGAATGTCAGCAACTTGTGGGGGTAGGGTATTCTTCTTCCTAAACATGGAGACGTGCTGACCGGCTCGCTCTGTAGATGGGACTTTCCCATGCTTGCTATGTCGGCGGCGCGTACGGGCAATCAGGAGAAGGCCATCGAATGGCTTCTCAACCCGTACTTCCAGTTCGACGACGTCGGGATGCCAGGAGGAGGCGCGCAAGTACCGACTCCGTACTTCCCGGGCTCGGGAGGACTGTTGTATGCCGTCGCACTCATGGCAGCTGGATGGGACAACAGCACAACAACAAGCGCAGCCCCAGGATTCCCAAGAGAGGGTTGGGAGGTGAGAGTAGAGAATATCGCGCGTGCGCTATGAGTAGATTGAGGTCCACTTGTCTGCGGACGATTGCTCTGTCCCTGCGCTCAGGCTTCCAAGATGTGTGATTCTCCGCGTTTACCTGTAGCGATGTGACCTTATCGGCCTGCGTTTCGCGTCAATGGATGGTTGGTATTTGACTAACATACAATCCCTGTTATTCTTTCTCTTGAGTCCGTAAGGTTCAACAGTCAGATCGTACAAAACCTTCTCTATCATTTGATACTCGCTTGTTCCCATCCATGCGTCTCCGGTCAATTCGCCTCCACGAAGGCGCGGTACACCGCTAACTGGCTATCCCCGCCAGGGAGCAATCCCACGCCAGTGCCAGCGCCGATGAAGACAACGTCTCCCTGCGCGACATCAAGCTTCTCTCCCGCCCACTCCAGTGCCCCGCTGCCTTCCGTCACAATAGCGATGCTCGGGCCGTCGATCGGCGGCTGCGCCGCCGTCTGGCCGGCGGGGACCAGCGCCTGGAGCACGCTGAACTCAGGGATCGGCGGGTCGTAGACTGCGGTGTACTTGACGGAGTCGAAGGCGGCGGGCTTGACCATGTGCCGGCTGGCGTCGCCGGCGCCGTACGTGAGTCCGGAGACGAGGTTCGGGATGTCGCGCAGCTTCGGCGTGAGCCCCGCGCGGATGACGTTGTCCGACGTCGCCATGCATTCTATGATGTCTACGCGGCGTGTCAGCATTGACTGTACGGCGCGAAGGGGGGAGACACGCACCACCCGAGACGTACGCGTGCGGTTCGCCTGCGGCCAGGAAGATCGCCTCGCCGGGCTGCATCTTCACATAATTGAGCACGAAGGCGCAGAAGACCCCGATGTCGCCCGGGAACTGGCTATCCAACCGCACTACGAGATCCTTGATACCCGCTTCTTGTTCGCTCGCGCCTCCTGACTCGTATCGGCTGACTAGGTCTGCTAGGCGGGCCTTGAAGGTAGCCTCCTCCGCGGTCATGAGAGCCGAAAACAAGTCCTTCAGAGCGGTCTTCGCTTCGGGGCTCGTAGGATCGGCAGAAGATGCAGTGGACAGGAACTTCGTGGTGATCGACGGGGGTATGAGGGCGGCGAACTCGGGCGTCGAAGCAAGGTACGCCGCGATCTGAGCGAGAGGTAAGAACCCACACATCGCGGTGAACGGCGTGAGTGCTAAAGCCATCTCGGGCTTGTGGTTTGCGTCTGCGCAGAGCTCAGCCCGAAGAACAAATCGATGACAGACCGTGTTGGACCTGCCTTTGTAGACGTCTGGCTTCTCCTTGTGGAGCGCCTCCGCTGTCTTCTTGTCAGGGTGTGTCTGTATACTGAGTGCCTTCTCGATGGCAAGGACCTTGAACAAGAAGGGAAGATTGCCCTCTGCTGCGCCTGCGCCCCGGAAGCGCGATACAACCTTCTCGCCTATGAGTTCCGGATGTGCAGCAAGATGGCTTGCTAGTGTAATGTCTGTCCCAGCAACGTAGGAGGGTCCACTTGGATGGGTTCCCATCCATAGCTGCGTCTGCAATCAGCACACACGGCCGGTAAGGAGACCGCGAACATACCTCAGCGTAAGGCGCCTTCTCGTCTAATGCAAAACCTGGTATCTTGGCTGCTGCTGCATACTGAGCGACCTTGGACGAGAGGCCGATCTTTCCCCAGTCATACTTCTGTGTCGTAGGGACTATCTTGAATACCTGGATCATGCTAGATCACTCTGTGTGTACGAAAGGGATGTTGAGTGGATAGTGCTGAGCGTGGCGAGGGGACTCTGCCACCGCGTGCGACTCCCTGAGTATATACTAAACTTAACCTTGAAGCATTGACAACAGACGTTCGCCGCCGATGACCATTAGCATTTCTGCCAGTCACAGCGCAAGACATGTAGTATAAAAGTACGCTCACAATTTCCACCTCCTGGTATGAAGAAAGAGGATGAGAACGAAGTACAGAGCTCGGAACTTGGCAAGCCATTCGATCCATTTCCCAATTGGTATGTAAGACACGTGGCTACGTAGCGCAAGCGTCCTCATACCTGAATAAGCCATGTACGAGATAAAGCCCACAAAAAGAGATGTTCAGGGAACAACCAAGCAGAGGAGTGCTACAATGACGTATAAAATTGTAGTACAACGTTACAAACATAGGATGGCACTTCGGCTATAGAACTTCACGCTATATAGAGCGCTTCGAAGCAGCATTTCTGAGTGATCTCAACGACTCTGAATCCAGCGTGTTGGACGTGATGCGAACCGAGCCCCCCGGAGCACCAGACACGGGTATATGGACGACATGTCTGCAATCGCGACGGCCTGCGTTCAAGTTTTCGGTGTCAATCTCTTCAATCACCTCATCCTCGTTGTCGGTTTCGTCCGCTGGGCTGCGAAGCTCGAAGAGCATGAGAGCCTTCGCTTTGTCCTGTTGCGAGATCTCAAGCGCCTTTCCGCTAGAGTTAGCCCACTTCGGCTTGCAGATGGGCTTGTGCATTGGCCAATCCTGTGGCATATTCGGGCTTGATTTTGAATATTAGGAACATCGCTACCGAACTTACCCTTTTCTGACACTGCTTGCTGCAATAATGCGGTTTGAGGTCTCGTGGACAGCGGCCCGAACATTGCAGTAGCGCCGCCCTTTTTTCTCCGCCAATGCCGCACCCCTCGGCAGCACAGACGTATTCGTTCGGATTCTTGTTCGTCTTCCGCGCCCGGCTGCGTTCTTCCTCATACAGCTCCTCGTAGCGCCGCGACACCGCGCACCAGAGAGGACGGAACAGCTTACCACGAGTTACGGTCAACTGGACGTCCACACCGAGCACCTCGCCTATCTGGCGAATCTTCGTCCCGACAGAGAGCACGATCGGAGAGTCGAGTCCAAGCTTGATGCTCTCGTTGGCGTGGTGGGCTGCAAGTAGGAAGTATTCGAGCGGCGACCGGCCGACTCCCAGGCGCAGCGTCTCTGGACGAGAGTAGCTCCGCTCGTCCGCTTCCATGGCCGCGCGTTCCGCTGGAGATGCCATAAATTTGTTCAAGTGAGCTTGTGCGGCGCACGAGTGGGCCTGGGCCATCAGGGCGCGGCATATGACGCCTAAGCCGCGAGCCTTCGCCAGCTCGCAAGAGGGGTCGACGAGGGCGTCGAGGACGTACAGTGCGCCTTCGTTGCTGGCCTTGCGTGTCCCACACGCGCTGAGATATCTACAAAAATAATGAAGCGGAGATAAAAGCCACAGCTCGAGGAGGAGTACTGACCTGACTGCCATCTCAAGCATCGCCTCCGGCTCCCCGGCGCTAGCGTGCTCAAACAAGGCGGCGCCTTGCACTGCAGTGAGATATGCTGTGGCCTCGGCGAGTTCTTGCTGGAGGTTGTGATCAACTCGCCGACTTGTGAGACAGGATATCTTGACGCAGAGGTACTTTTCCGCATTCTCGTATAGGGGCATGTCCTCGTCAAGCTTGGTCCAGTTGATATCATAGCTCAGCGCCGCAGCACATGGAATCTTCTTCTTCATATTCGTATTGAAGGAATAAGCAGATTAATGGAGAAGTAGAGAATGTAGAGTAGAAGTGTGGCCAGTGATGCAAGGGGCAGCGATTGGGCAGCGATCAAGCAGCGCCTCCGAGACCGCCAACGTTGGCAACAATTTCGAAGATGCCATTTTAGGCAGATCTCGCATTATGTAATTCTCTCATTGCTCGTGATTAAGTATTCAGTAAGCCGTGGCACCCCTCCAAGAACTTCTAAGGACTCTCAAACCAGTCTGCGGAAAGTACGAATGTACATTTACTGTTGGCATCGAAGCTGCAGGCTACGAATCGCCTGTAAGTTATGTGAGTTGACTCGAAGCTCGCGCGACCGTGACTGACTAGCGCTGTTGAGCGCTCGTGCACCGTGGCTAAAGCGCCTACGTTCCACAACCTCCGATCGGACACAACTCGTTATTGAGCACCTCTAACCCCTCATTTTGAGCTGCATCTCCAACAGAGGAAATGGCGATGGATATACAGACATCGCAAACATCTTGCTCATCCCTACCGCCAGAACTCTGGTTGAACATCATCGAGAGTCTCCCTCGTGATACCGCTCGCACTTGCCTCTCCATCAACAAACTGTTCCACGACATCGCTCTCCCTATCGTGTTCGCCCGTATTGTCCTCAGATTTGGTGCATTTGAAGTCAATCACTACCGTGCAACAATTCTGTCGCGCAATCGCGATAAGGTCCGCATGCTGGAGGAAAATGAGCAGAGATACGCGCAGGAACTCCTTGATCGTATGGCGAGCGATGCGTCGTTTGCAGCGATTGTCAGGACACTGCAGGTTCAAGCGTCTGCTCGAAGCCTTGTGAGCGCGGAGGAGAGTGGCCGAGAGGCAGGCGCAATGGTGGTGACAAACTGGACTGGTACGTGTCTAAAACAGTGTCTCCGCATACAGGACGATAGCTAACCCCCACAAGTGCAGACCGTCTCCTTACCGCGATACCTCTACTCAATAGACTTCGTTCCTTTTCATGGCACTGTAGTTATCCGTCACCGGAAGCCGTTGTGAGACGGCTTGCAGAGTGCCCACTTTTAGAGTGCTTTGAAGCCCCGTACGTTGTCGATGCCATTCAGTGCGACTGCGCCTAAAGCTGGTCTTCCTCCATAGCATTTCTTGCATCAATAAGATCCCCTTCCACCACCTGAAGAATGTCAAGACGATACGCACTACCTGGACTGAGGAAAGCACCCCGGAAGACATTCACAGGATGGATCCGGGCTTACTCCTCATATCGCTCTACAAGACGCTGCGGAAACCACTATTCGACTCGGGCGGCGTGCCGCATTGCCTCCTACACACGATCACAGATCTTGAACTGTTTTTCTATGATCACATCCCAGAGGACCTCGAGAAGATGTTACATAGCGCTCGGCAGCTTGAATCATTGGCGCTCATGCCTTTTGAATTGGCGGACAGCGAGCAGCAAGAGAGGATGCACAGAGCATTGTCCATCATCCCACGCGACTTGACGCACCTCCACTCTCTCCGCATCGGCCGGGGGTATGCACTTTTTGAAGAGTCGCAGCTCGACATGTTATGTCGCTTCATCATGAGCCGACCCCGACTCCGCCGGATGATAGTATCGTCGACCCTATCTGCCACGGACTCTCGCCCATTCTTCCATGCGATGATGACACTGGGCAAGCTTGAAGTCCTTGGGCTAGTCCTCGAGTGCGAGGACCTCCTGGTCTCGGAGTGGATTAACCTACTCCTGGCCCATGTCCCGAGCTGTCTCACTTCCCTCGCGCTAGATATCCGCAGTGGATACGCGAACAAGGACACATTCTCGACATTGGTGCGCCGTCTATTTTTGTATATGGTCACGGAACAGACATCCTGATATACTATTGTGCGTACTAGTGGTCCTGTTTGCCCAATCTGCAATTCATATTTGTCCGACTGTTCTACGTCTTAAAAGGAGCGGAGGGGGATACGACGCTGTAGGAGACACGAAGTAGCTCAGTCTCGACGATGATGTTCGAGTACTATATTATTGACAAACCTGTAGGAGACACGAAGTAGCTACAGTAAATGAGTAAAAGAGCGACATAAGGTAGCAGAAAGTTACTCACCTCAGTCTCGACGATGATGTTCGAGTACTGAGGTGTAAGGAGCGATGTTCTAACGAAAAATGCACGCTGGCGCTTACGTAAGGTGGCGCCGGTGCGATCTTACACTACTGGTCCTTAGGTATCCTACTGATACTCTACGAATGTCCGTTTAGATTCCAACACGCCCACTCAGTGGGATGCCGGACCTACTGTAAGCCCATGCCCTCGACAAAACGCACATGCTTAACTCGGCCAAGTGGCTTAGTAAGCACGTCCGCAACCTGCCTGTCAGTCGGCACGTACTCGACGTCGATCTCTCCGTCCTCCACCTTCTCGCGGATGAAGTGGTGACGGACCGCAATGTGCTTGGTGCGGTTGTGGAATGCGTCGTTGCGAGCAAGTGCCATTGCAGACTGGTTGTCAATGCGCTGGCGAGTAGGGTTTGCCAAATTGAGGAGACCGAGTTCACCGAGCAAGATCCGTAGCCAGACAGCCTCCTGCGTAGACGTCGAAGCAGCCATGTACTCGGCTTCCGTGCTGGAGAGTGCGACTGAGGCTTGCTTCTTCGAGGACCAGCTGACAGCACCACCAGCGATCAGGTAGACATAGCCGCCGACAGAACGACGGGTGATGGGATCGTTGGCGTGATCAGCGTCCACGAACGCAAAGGGTTCATCGTGGATCTTGCCGTCATAGACAATGGAGAGATCGGTCGTACCTCGGAGGTAGCGGAAAACGCGCTTGAGCGCAACCCAATGCTCCTGCCCGGGTGTTGCCGAGTGCTGGCTCAGTGCGCCCACTGTATAGGCAATGTCGGGACGCGTACCGACCATCGCATACATAAGCGAGCCGAGAGCTTGCTGGTACGGCTGAGGGTCGATCTCCGGGACGTCGAGCTTGGTGAGCTTCTGGTTCTGCACCATCGGCGTTGCAACCGGCTTGCAGTCCGCCATGCCATGGCGGTCCAGGATCGTCTCGATGTACTGACGTTGCGAAAGCTTGAGCGTGTGGTTTGCTCGGTCGCGTGTGAGTTCCATATTTAGGATCCAGTGCGCCTCGCCCAGGTCAGTCATTTCGAATCGCTCGGAGAGAGCGGATTTCGTCGCATCGCGCGCAGCCGTGGAGTTAGAGAAGATCAGCATATCATCGACATAGATGGCGATGATGACGAGCTTGCCGTCATCGTTCTTGTAGAACACGCCATGGTCGGCATTGCTGCGAGTGAAGCCGAGAGCCTCGAACTCGGCCTTGACCTTCTTGTACCATTCGCGTCCGGCTTGCTTCAGGCCATAGAGGGACTTGTTGAGTCGCCAGACCTCGCGCATGGACTTGGAGAAACCGGGGGGGCACTCCATATAGATCTCTTCTTCAAGTTCGCCGTTCAGGAACGCCGATTTGACGTCCATCTGGTCGATCTCGAGGTCGAGCTTCGCTGCTAAGGCGAGTAACGAGCGGATAGTTGTGAACCTCGCGGTCGGCGCAAACGTCTCGTTATAGTCGATGCCCTCGACCTGCGTAAAGCCCTGCGCAACAAGGCGAGCCTTGTACTTCACAACTGAGCCATCAGGTCCAAGCTTACGCTTGTAGACCCACTTCGAACCAACAACTTTGCGGCCTCGTGGACGTTCAACCTCGTCGTACAGCTCGGTTTTGACAAACTGGCCAAGCTCGTCTGCCATGGCAGCCTTCCAGTATGGCGCCTCAGGTCCCAAAACCGCCTCCTCGTACGTGCGGGGCTCCGGGTTGTCCTCTGCAGCCGCCTGGTAGGCAGCTGGCTCACCATCATGCGCGCCCACTTGATCAGCATCTTCATCCTGTCCGACTTCGCGCCAGCGTGGTGGAAGCCTGTCATCCTCCGCAGCACGTACCGCATCCTGTGCCGCCCGTACCGTATTCGGTTCGTAGGCATTTACACGGAGACGCGGGTCATCGTCCCGAACCGGTGCGCGACGTGTGCGCATGGAGCGACGTACCTCCGGTGGAGGTGCTGGATTTGGGTATGGGAGTGGTGGACCAGGAGGAACAGATTTGCGAGAGGATCGATGAGTCTGAGCAGGCTGACGAGATGGAGGAGGCTGGCGTAGATGGTCAGCGGCAGGTGGTGTAGGCGAGCGGTGCAATGGTGGCGGATACGGGAGGTCATACTCCCCGTCGTCATCAGAGTCGTCGTCATCACCGAGGAGCTCAGGTAGCGGGCCGTCCTCGTCAGGGACGTCCTCAATGTGCACATGCTTCTGCACTGTTGGAGAAGCTGGCTCAGTCACAGAGTGATGCATCGGAGGCTGCAGCTCGAGCGACTCCGGGTCAATCACTACGCGTGTGGGTTCTTCGCCGTCACCTTCATCAAAGAAGACATCTCGTGACTCATAGACACGGCGGAAGTTCTTTGCATCAACAGCAACAAATGCTCGACGGTTGTGAGCATAACCGAGGAAGCGACATTCGACAGATTTGACGTCAAGCTTCTTGCGCAACTCGTCCGGGATGTGAACCCAGCACTTGCAGCCGAAGGTGCGTAGATGCGCGAGGTTGGGTTTGTTGCCGGTATAGGCCTCGTGTGGCGTGACATCATCAGGGAGAGCACGAGAAGGGGTCCTGTTGAGAATGTATGCTGCGTAGAGCACAGCATCGCCCCAGAACATCTTGGGTAGGCTTGCATCAGATAGCATTGCACGTGCCATCTCGACGAGTGTGCGGTTGTAGCGTTCCGCAACACCATTCTCCTGAGGTGTGTAGGGGTTGGTTTTCTCGTGATGAATGCCCTTCAGCTCGAACCACTTCTGGAGGGTTGCTGAGCCGTACTCGCCGCCACCATCGCTGCGAAAGAAGTTTGCGCGCTCTCCTGTCTCTGCTTCTGCACGCTCGATGTACGCCTTCGTGTGATGTTCGGCCTCACCCTTGCGTTTGGTAAGAGTGACCGTGCCGCGATGGCTCTTCGCATCAATGTGCGTGACAAAGGAGGTGTGCCCAGTACGTGCAGCAGTGTCCATAGGACCGCAAACATCAGAGAACGTGCGCCAGAGAACACGTGGATTCTCAATGGTGGACTCCTTCGTGATTGGTGAGCGGGACTGCTTTCCTTCGAGACAGGGAGCACAGGCGAGCGAGCGCTTCGGCTTAAGGCTGCCGATGATGTCCATACCCTTTACCATACCCTTGCGCACCATCCTGACGACAGAGTCGACGTTCAGGTGGCCTAGGCGTCGGTGCCAGGTTGCGAGTGTGGCCTTGGAGGACTTCTCGGCCTTCGCAGGCATGGCGATGAGCGGTGGAGCGGTTTCGACAGCAGATGAGTCATCGGGGGAAGCGGAGGCGACATAGACACGTTCCGGAGCACACTGCTTAGCGAGGAGGGTGTAGAGCCCATCCTGTTTGCAAGCGAGAGCGACAGTGTGGCCTTCCTTCGAGATCTCGCAGAGGTCGTCGTGGAAGGAGAAGGAGTGGCCGCGTTCGGCGAGGCGTGAGACTGAGAGGAGATTACCGTTGAGGTCGGGGACGTAGTAGACCCCACGCAGCATCGAGGTGCGCGTCTTCCCATTGCCAACGTCCATGTCGAGTTGGATCTGGCCGATCCCGACGGCGTGAATGTAGCGCTCGTCGCCGAGCCAGACGCGGACAGGGGAGGCGAGTTGCTGGTAGTTGATGAACCAGTCACGTCGCGAGCTCATGGTGTTCGAGGCACCGGAATCGACCAGCCACTTGTTGAGGCTAGTGCTGCGCTGCGCGAGCGTTTCCGCAACGAAGAGCTGGATCGTCTCGTTGACGGGCGAGGAGGGACGTACGTGCGCGACCTTCGCCGTGAGGTCGGACTGCCCTTTCTCGTCTTTGTTCTCATCCTTGCCCTTTGCCTTCTCTGCCACCTTCGCCTCCTGGTCTCGCTTTTTCTTCCGACAGACGTCCTCCGTGTGGTTCGGCTTCTTGCAGTACGTGCAGGTAGGTCCTGACGTCGCAGCAGCCTTCTTCGACTTCTTGCCCTTGGACTTAGGGGGCGGCGCGTTGCCGGACAGCTTGGCAGCATAGGCGTGCTGTCGGCCTGCCTCGCGGCGCGCGCGCTCCTCCGTCAAGATCTGTGCGATGACCTTGTCCGTAGTGAGCTTGTCGTCGGTGGACATGAGGATGGTACGGAGAACCGAATAGGACTCGGGGAGGGAGATAATGATGGCAATTGCGACCAGCGCGTCGTCGAGGGTTTGACCGAGCGTGCGGAGGGTAGTCGCCTTTGGCCGCATGGCGTTGAGCTGCGGCTCGAGGTCGGACTCGTCGGAGAGAGTGGCGCGGAAGAGTTCGCTGATGAGGTACGCGATGGTTTGCTTACCGCGTCCTTCGTAGCGCTCGAGGAGCTTGTCCCACACGTCTTTTGCAGACGTCGCGTGCAGTACGCCGCTCAGAGGCTCATTCGCGAGCGTGAGCGTGACTTGCGCCTTCGCTTCCTGGTCGCGCTCGGACCAGTCTGCGAGTTTGTCGGGCTCGCTCTCACCTGGCTTCGGCTCATCTCCCGTCACGATCCTCCACAGCTTCCGAACCCGCAGAACCATCTCCACCCGGTATCTCCACATGGTGAAGTTCTTGCCCTCGTCGTCAAGTGACGGAACGTCATAGAGACGGCTCGACGCTTGCGGTAGTTTCACGGTAGCGATCGAGGCCGTGGGCGTGGGTGTTGGCGTGGCTGTGGAAGCACTGGCAGGCATTGCTCAAGGGGCTTGTAGGACGGCTTGTGTCTTAGCGTGTACGCAGTGGAAGTGTAAAATATCTTCAGTTAAGGCCCGCAGGGCTCATAACCTCTTAAAAGGAGCGGAGGGGGATACGACGCTGTAGGAGACACGAAGTAGCTCAGTCTCGACGATGATGTTCGAGTACTATATTATTGACAAACCTGTAGGAGACACGAAGTAGCTACAGTAAATGAGTAAAAGAGCGACATAAGGTAGCAGAAAGTTACTCACCTCAGTCTCGACGATGATGTTCGAGTACTGAGGTGTAAGGAGCGATGTTCTAACGAAAAATGCACGCTGGCGCTTACGTAAGGTGGCGCCGGTGCGATCTTACACTACTGGTCCTTAGGTATCCTACTGATACTCTACGAATGTCCGTTTAGATTCCAACACTACGGCCCTGCTATCCTCACTCCGAACCAGTTTATACGCGGCGCGAGCAACAATCTGCGTATCGTATGCTTTCAGGGCCGTTTCTATGACGTGCAGCGGACTACTAACGGCGTGCGCGTCGTTCTGCCACCCTGGCCGTCGCGGAAGGTGCGCTTCAGGACGGTGGAGGACTTTGGATGCGCGGACATCGAGTGGTTGATGCGGCATTATTCCTTCCATGACTACATCCCGGCGGGTTGGTGAAACAATGGAGGAGGGTGTTTACTGCACATTCCCATGTTCGCACGCGTACACTATGGCATGCGGTGGGTCAGGAATCGCGGCCGTGCAACTTCATACGAAACCGCCCCAAGCAGATGGCGTAGGTAGCAGTGCCATAGTCAGACCATAAAAGTAGATCGAATCCGGCTGTCGGTGGGAAGAGAGTAAGCAGCATAACACCCTAACTACTCGTTGGTGGCTGACGAATGCGAATACGCAGACTTAGGAGCCGCACAGCGGAGGTAGTAGAGGGAGGCCGTTATGCCATGGCGCACACGAGTTTCACGACGGTTCCCGGGATGAGCCCCCAGGCATGCACCTCGCGAGGGTTTCCCCGAACATCTCTTGCTCCTTCGGGCAAGCAGCGCTACTCGATGTAGGTGAACAAGGTTTGTGGTCGGAAATCCTTTGCAGGCCTTCGCTTGAAACGCGTGTGAGGCTGACTCACCTTCGGCCGCATCGATGACGCGACACGACGCTATTCTTCTGGGGCTTTGAATAGCTCAGCCCGCACGTTCAGCCTGGGCCAAGGATGACGGTGAAATCTCGTGTTTGGGTGTACTTCGTGTGGCAAGCGGCCTGCTTACCAAATAGCGAATGTCCGAGCTTGTACACCATGGTCCGTGGTGGCTCATCCGTGTCGCTTGTGGAGTATATCCAATGTACAGCGAGTTCGAGGCCCATGAAACTAGTAGCGCATGACCTGACACATAGCATGACTCGACTGTGCTACAGGGGTAGGAGGCGCAGGCCCACCCGAACGTTTGAGTCAGGCCAGTCAATCCGGATGCGTCGCATGGTGATATGTAGGGGCCAAGTAGTCCCGGAGTGCTACTTACAAACATTCGTTAGACCTTGTTCCTCTTTGTTCATCTAGGAGGAGGAGGATTCTTCGGCGTATGGAAATGTGCGTTTTTATCGCCGATGTTCTCCGAATCGGATTTCTGATCCCCCTCGGTGCTTTACGAGTCACTGCCAGTGCCAGCGGCTGCAAGATGGATACACAGTACAACTACTTGAAGTAGGACACATCAAGGAGGCATCCGTCGGCATCGACATTGCCCACGAACGCGATCGCTACGAAGCCACAAAGTCCAAGATGACATCCATAGGTGCTGGTATATGCGATGGGGAGAAGACTGAAAAAAGCATTCGCGTAGTAGACGAGCCCAGAGAACGCACAGAAGAGCTTGCACCTCTGTCCGCGAGTACCGCACCCGACGGAGGTACGCAGGCTTGGCTGCAAGTTCTCGGCGGGTTTTTTGTCCTCTTCAATTCATGGCAAGTTGATCACCGTCTCTACCGCTACAGAATTATTGATTCTGTGTTTTAGGGGGATCTTCAATACATACGGCGCATTCCAAACCTTCTACGAGCAAGAGCTGCTCAGCTCTAACTCAGCTTCCGCCATCAGCTGGATAGGCTCCATACAAGGATTCCTGTTACTGCTCATCGGCTCTCTGACGGGACCCGTCTTCGACATGGGCTACGTTCGATCGCTTATGATCGTTGGCTCAGTATTGATGGTGTTCAGCCTCATGATGACAAGCCTCGCGAAGACATACTACGAGGTAAGCCTACGGCTTCTATCTGAGGTCCTCGCTCATCTAGACGTCCTACAGGCGTTCCTTGCTCTAGGGGTCGTCTTTGGCCTGGGAGCCGGGTGCGTCTTCGTCCCTGGCGTCGCCATCGTGTCGACATACTTCAACAAGAAGCGCGGCCTAGCAGTAGGCATTACCACAGCTGGGAGCTCCATCGGTTCTGTCGTCTACCTCAGCGTTTTCCATCAACTCCAGCCGAAAATTGGCTTCCCTTGGACCGTGCGCATCATGGGTTTCATCGTCCTCGGCACATCTGCCGTCTCCATTGCTACCATGCAGCGCCGCGTCTCGCCGCTTGGGAGGCGGCGTCTGTTCGACCGCAAAGCCTTCACGGAGCTACCCTACTCGCTCTTCTGCGTCGGCAACGCAATCTCATTTATGGGCACATACATCCCGTTCTTCGAAGCCCCGGCGTTTGCTGCCGCGCGCACAGGTGCGGGGCCTACGCTCGCGTTCTACTCCCTCGCGATTCTGAGCGCCGCATCGACGCTCGGGCGACTGCTCCCGAATTTCCTCTCGGACAAGACTGGGCCGCTGACGATGCTCACCTTCTGCGCATGCGCGACGGGCGTGCTCGCGCTCGCGTGGCTCGCGGTGCACTCCGTCGGCGGCCTCATGGCGTTCTGTGTGCTGTACGGCGTGTTCTCGGGCTCGCTCGTCAGCTTGCCACCCTCGGTGATCGCGAGCTTGACGGACGACCATTCGCGGCTGGGGACCCGCTTCGGTATGATGTTCACCCTCGCCGGGTTCGGCCTCCTCATCGGCAACCCAGTTGCGGGTGCGCTGGTGAATCTCAAAACGGGCGAGTTTTGGAAGGCGATCGTGTTCAACGGCGTGGCGGTTCTTGTAGCAGCAGTACTCTTCTTGGCAGCACGGGTTGCGAGAGCCGGCTGGCGTCTGAGAGTCAAGGTGTAGAAATTCTGTACGACCTTTAGAGTGTGGTCCATACAAGAAGGCGAGTCGGTCGACGAAGCCGCGCCGATTTACGGTCAGATCATATGTACGTGTTACCCCGGATCCGCTCCCGAGTACTCTTAGCTAGCTGCTTACCACGAAGCTACTCAAACACTGTATATATATTAGACTCTGCGCGAGCGACGCGAGAAGTCACTCTACAATAGATACGTGAATGACAGAATATTGTACTATGACATGTGATGCGTAAATGGGGAAGACATGAGGCATGGGGGGGAGGATGCGTGCGGGAGATGCAACTGTGAGGGCTGATGAGGGGCGCGTATATGCGGTCTATCCGATATCCAATATGCAACAAATCAACCGACTAACTAATCTAGACGGACAGACAGACAGCTATGACGACAATAACCAAGAGTGACGAACAGAAAACATCACACCAGCCTCCTCCTCGTTTCTCCGCCACTCAATGGCACTTTTCCCTGAAACGGCTAGGTAGCTTCGTGAAGGGCACCCTGGATGCGGGAGAGGCCGCGCTGGAGCCACTCGTCGGGAGAGACACGCTCGCCGGCCTTGCCTCCGATCAGCATGTCGTTCACGGGCGAGAACGCCCAGATGGAGGGATCGGGCACGGGTAGAGCGGTCAGCGCGCGCAGCTCGCTCCGGATGATATTGTGTGTGAAGTGGTCCATGTTCTGCGGGCGCGTCAGCAGACGCGAGGGGCCTAGGAGCGGATGGGGCACGTACCAGGTCGTTTTTGTCGTAGCCGAATGGATCTGATGGCGGATGTCAACGAAGGGGACTGTGCGTGCAGTGCAGAAGGACTTACTCTCGATCTCCTCGCCGGCGACGAGGAAGCCAAAGAAGATGAAGCTCTGAGGATGTGCCGGTCAGACCAAACAATGTGACATGATGAGGGAAATGATGGATGACGTACTGCGAGCGCGGTGGACGGGATCGTGAGCCACCCCATCGTGTTCCAGATCTGGAACGGCAGGAAGAAGTTGTACAGCAAGGTGACCGTCCATAGGTGCACGCGATACCTGTCCACGGCATGTCAGGAATGGCGAGGCCCGAAGGAGGGATATGGACTTACGAGAACGGGATCGGCGTGGTGAGGATGCGCTCCAAGCCGGTCAGCGCGTCCACAAGTTGGTTGAGAGACCCCATCAGGCTGGCTGTAGACAGACATCAGTTCAGCCACCGCGGAGCGCTCGGGGAGGCCTTACTAGCGGTCGGCGGATCGATAACCTTGCGGGACTGCAAAGCCGCAACATACGAGCTCTGTCATTGAACGGGCTCAGTCAGCGACTGCGTTCGATGGGGGGGGGCGGGATGCGCGTACGAGATAGAACGAAACCTCAAGCGGGAGGTTATGCGTCACAGTCTGACTGCGCAACTTGGCACGGATCCGCGCCGCGGTCCTTCCCTACAGCCACGAATATCAGCAATATTCTTCCACTGCAACCACCGAGCCCTACGTACCTTCACCTCCTTCCCCTTCTTCGTAAGCAACTTGACCACCATCGACAACGGCCACAAGTCGAGCAGGTGGTACCTCGGCGGGTTGCGCGCGGGGAGCAGGAACCCGTCTTCCATCGCGCTGTACGTCGACACCTTCTCGTCCTTCTCGCTGCGCTCCTTCTCCCAGCTCGGGCGGCGGATCGCGTCGAGGAACGCCAGGCGCCGCGGCGACGTCGGAACAGGCGGCGGGAGCATGCCCTCCTCCACCTTCGGCAGCACAGGCTGCTGGATCGGGCCCGTGTGCGAGTGCCCACTGCGCGCGGAGCGCACGTCGGACGCA